>MCGE01000017.1:600000-853409 GCA_002105175.1 Absidia repens
TGATTGATTATAGAATAGAATAAAAAAAAATTATTTAGCCCTAACAAATATGAAATCACATGTGTGTTGTTGTTATTGGTGTGCAAAATGTGTGTAATCTATCCTTTTTTCATTCCATCCCATTCCATTCCATTGCATCTCAAATGCATGATTCATCTATTTACCCCATACCCCAAACCTTTTTATTTTTATTTTTTTATGTACATCCCGTTCCCCCGTCACAAATCAATTTTGATGATATATAATAGATAGCAATGCCCTTATTTTCTTTTATTTTTTATTACAAAATACCCATTCAAATCTAAACTATATGTAGAAATATTTATATGTAGTGTGCATGTGTGTGTGTGTGTGTGTGTGTGGGGTAGTAAGAAAACAAAGGGTAAGGTAATAATAACAATATACTATAAAATCGTTAATCTATTCAGTCTTGTCCACCTTCCCAGAATTCATATCCTCCACCATGGCCACCAGAATATAACCTATCACCACAAGATTCGCGACCAAAGCCGCCGCGCCAGCAGCGTACGTATTATTACCTGTATCGATAAAAACAAAGCGGTGGAAGTGACATATTAGTGTATCCCAAGAGCGGGAAGGTTTGTGAGCCTCTCTCGTCCCTTTCCTTGACTTCATTTATTTTACTTACCACCGAAAACGGTGTCTAGCGAATAAAAGTACGTGGCGATAGGAGCAATAAACAAGAGTGCTGAGAATCCTAAGAGTTTGAAGATGACACTTTTGCTGATGGAAGGTCGCGTTGATACATTTGTTTTTTCCACTACTTTTTCCTTTTTTGATGATTCTCCTTTTGATGATTGCGATTTGCCCATGATGAGGAATGTGCCGATTCAATAAAAGGGAACGAAGTGAAAGAAAAAAAAAAAAGAAAAAAGAAAACTGGAGACCCAGAACGGAAATGCTGGGTCATGACTGACAAAAATTATAGCTCCGCTTTTTCGATATTTTTTTTTTCTTTTTGTGAACGACGAGCCTGTTTTTTGATTCATCTCTTCTTTTTTTCTTTTTACGATCCTCAGGAAACATGCCTATCAATCCTCGTGTGTTCTTTGACTTTGATGTCGATGGTCAACGCAGTAAGTCGAAAGTGACTTTTGTTCGACATCCTTGAACTCACACTTCCATTTCCTACGTTATTTTTTCTAGTTGGTAGAGTGATATTTGAGCTCTTCGCTGATGAAGTCCCAAAGACAGCTGAAAACTTTCGTGCTTTATGTA
Source organism: Absidia repens (assembly GCA_002105175.1). Classification (NCBI taxonomy): domain Eukaryota; kingdom Fungi; phylum Mucoromycota; class Mucoromycetes; order Mucorales; family Cunninghamellaceae; genus Absidia; species Absidia repens. The sequence goes on from MCGE01000017.1 coordinate 601,240, forward strand.
CAGGTATGGTGATTATTGGAACCTTTTTTTTATTTTTAGTGTTCTAACAATTTTGTTTAAATGGAATATTAGGTGAACTTGGCTTGGGAAAAATCAGCAACATGCCCTTACACTATAGGGGATCAATCTTTCATAGGTAATGGCAATACGACGATAACCTACTTGGGTCAACAACTAATATACACATATTGGTGATATTTTGCATATAGAATCATCAAGGGCTTTTGTGTTCAAGGCGGTGATTTTACCAGGCGTAACGGCTCCGGAGGCGAAAGTATTTACGGTGCTACCTTCCCTGACGAATCGTTTGCACGAAAACATACCACTGAAGGACTCCTCAGCATGGCGAATCGAGGGCCCAACACACAATCTTCTCAGTTCTTCATTACAACACGCCCTACACCTCATTTAGATGGAAAACATGTTGTCTTTGGTCGCGTAGTTCACGGTTACGATATTATTCAACGTGTTGAAAAGGAACCTGTGGACGAACGAAGCAAGCCTTTGAGCACGGTGATGGTTGCAAACTCTGGAGAATTAGAACTTCGACTCCCTCAAGGTAATATAAAAAGATATGAAAACATTAGAGATGGACTGACAGAAGAAGAAAAAAAGACACTCACAGTGGCATTCTTTAATAGTACAAGCACCTGCATCGAAAGAACCCAATCGAAAACGGTCAAGATCCGCCTCTGTCTCATCCCATGATTCTGCTGGCTCCTCCAACCGATCCCGATCCTTGTCAGTGTCAGCCTCCTCCGACTCCGAAGACGAACGACGACGACGAAAACGACGAAGCCGACACCATAAGAAACACAAAAAATCATCATCATCATCATCATCAAAAAAGGACAAGAAGAAGAAGAAGAAGAAGTCATCCAGTCGCAAACATCGCCGACGTAGCCCCAGTGTCGATTCTTATGCTAGTGATGACGGACGACGATCCCGGTCTAGGTCGCGCTCCTTATCTCCTGTGGCCGATCAACGTGAACAAGAACAAAACACGGCAGCTGCTAGATCGCCATCTGTTGACAATGTGGATCGTTCGTCACACCCTTCTCGATCACCATCGCCTCGCCGCCGTAGCCATAGCCATAGCCGTGCATCCTCAAGATCAGTTTCCCCAAGGCACCGTGATAGGTACGATTCTCGTAGGGACCGACGCTCTTACCGCGATGATGATGATCTTATGGATGACGAAAAGCCGGATTGGGAACGACAACGACGATTCCCTGATGACCCTGATGTGCAGTTCAAAGGACGAGGCAGAAAGGTAATGATATAAACAGTCGGTGATAAAAGAGAACATTATTACTCACACTATTATTATTGTTTGTCTCTTATAGAAGTACAGACCTTCCGGTGGCGGTATGCGTGCTTGGTGAATATGTTAGTTATAGATTATATATTTTATTTGCTGTAGTTTTGTTGTAGCTCTTCACTTCCTATTATTTATCATATCAAATCAAATAAAAGCTAGTTTACACAGTATCATCATTTGTATTCTATAATTAAAAAGTGGACAGTGAAAATGTGTTTGAATATGAATTTTATTGGATTGTAATCAAGTCGTCAATAAACTACGATAGATGGGAAGGAGTGGGCTAGGATACTAGAGAATGTCAAAGATGGGGGATAAAGTGAGGGAAAAACTGGTAGGTGAATTAGAAAACTAAATGTTGACACAAAATGGATATAATGGAGAGAGGATTATAACAAATATGGGGATAAAAAAGGAATACAGTAATGGACGCGTTCGAAGGTAGGCGATAATATGGGGGAGACTACACTAGTATCATAGGAGAGGATGGGGGATTAGGGGGTAGAAATAGCTACGAATTCTATACTAAACACCGCCACGTTTGATCTTGAAAAAGCTTTGGATGACGAAGACCTGCAGACCAGCCATAGTGATGATAGCTAAGGATTCCAAAGAAGCAAACCAAAGAATTCGACTTTCGGTGGAAACAACAGTGTTGGCATTGCGATGTTCCCTTGTCCGGAGATGTTTTTGTACGCGAGAAATAGATGTCAGTGTGTCAGAGATTTTGACCAGTGATTCCTCCAAAGCTGATGAAGCCGAAGGATCCGAGGGTTGGTTTTCCTGAAGCCGTTGAAGCCGAAGTTCTTGTTCCAGACTGATTTCAAAATCGATAAGCTTTTCGGCAAAAGTCGACATATCATTGAGAAAACAAAAACTGTACTCGCCCACATGACGTGCTGTAAAAACGTAGTCCCCTTGTCGTTCCCGTTTTCCATCCAAAATAATCTTGTTGGCTGGATCCGTTACTTCAAAGTCAATATCAAAGGATCCACCTGCTTGTACCTATTGAAAAAAAGAAGAAGAAGAAAACAGCGACTGGTCAGTAGGATGGTTTTGTACTTCGAAAAGGTTCAATTTTACCGCAAAATAAAAGCCAATCTTCTTTCCAGGAGCGTCGGACCATGTATAAAAACAAGCCCGTTCGTTTGCACCGACATTATACGTCAGAGCAATGGCAGTGACAGTGGAGAAGTAAAAGAGAGAAAAGATGGAAAAAAAGAAAATAATAAAAGAATGAGGCATGGGTCAAAAGCGATAAAGGGGACCAAGAAGAGAAAATGGGGAGGCTATTTTTTGAGAAATTCTCTGGGATTAAAAAATTCAGGGGTGACAGCAGAGTCACAAATATTGAAAACGTAAAACCTATGTATCAATATTTGTGTAAATCATTGATAGAATGCACACTGCATGACTTACTTTTTACAGATATGTATACATATTTATATATGACTATGATATCTTGTCGATTACAACCATTCATGATATTAAAAAGATCGTTTTGCATGAATTTTCAATTCCCGCCTTCTCAAATAATCATCAGGGCCATTTCAGTTATGAACCAAACAAACATTATTATGATTATATTTAATTTGTGTAAGGTGATTAGGATCATGACGAGTAAAAAACTAACATTTTAGAATTATTATGTTATTTTTTAATACCGTCTTTAGATAACAAAACAAAAAAAACAAAAAACAAAAAACAAAAAGAGGTGGCATCACAGAAACAGAAACAAGACTTCTTTTTTGTCATCGGAAATATCCTTCTTTTTCTTTTACTTTCTCTCTCGTGTTTGTTTTTCCTTATCATGCCTGTTGCCATTCCTACTTCTCCTTATACGTTAGGCTCACTCCAACAACGATCAAAGTATGCCATTGTTGAAGAAATCTTATCCGCAACGAATTATTACCAAGTCTTGAGTGTAGACCGACAGGCCACAGCAGAAGAAATAAGGAAGGCATATATTCAAGTATGATAACACTCAATGCCATTATGTAATGCCACTAGATTATCAAATCTTATACTTTCTTGATTGTATTATAGAAAAGTCGTGCTTGTCATCCTGATAAATTACCAAGCTATCCTCGAGCAACTGAGTGTTTCCAAAGTACAGTATAGCATATGAAAAAGGAAAAAAAATCAAGTTTGAATACAATCTTTTTTTGTTAACCTGATCGTTTTTGTGATATATGTAGGACTTGTATTGGCTCATGAAACACTCACTAATCCGTCATTACGATTAAAATACCAAATGACCGAGGAAAACTCAAATTATGATATTAGTAACGATTTAGACGAAGAAACTACACAAGATGTATTCGAAAGGGTAGTTCAACAGGTATAATCCTAATATGGTACATCAGGAACTAGCGGAGTTATTGACGCTTTTTTTTTTTTTAGCTGTATTCAGAAATGCTAGATGGCGAATTCCAAACTATGCGAGTCATTTTAAGTACGATACTGTTGAAAATAATCTGGATTGATGGTTTGAAATTACACCATTATTTTATATTCATTATTTATTTTTCCTTTTATCATACTGTAGGTGCTATCAACGAAGCTCATCCTTACTTAAAAGTAACAAATGAGTTAATCGATCATGCAGAAGATGCATTCAAAAGGATCAGGGGACTGTTATTTTGTGAGTCTATTACAGTAAAATATGATAACAACCTGGCATTATTTTTTAATTAACCTAATTTATTATACTATACATAGCCACCCAAAAGTATTATAAAATGATACAGTTTGAACTGATTCGCTTATATGGCCTGTCCCAAGAAATCCGGCAACTAGGTTTATTTGATATTCGGAAGCGGATCCAACTCTCGATTTCTGTTAGCATCTTATTGTTAGAAATCCCAATAATTATCAATAATGCTTCAAAAGAGAATCATAATATGGGTGTATTAGGTGGATTCGGTAGTGTTGTAGAAACTATGTTAGAGTCAACTATTCAGATTTTAGAAATCGGGGAGCGGTACACAACACTGTGAAGTATTGACGGCAGCGGACTTTAAACACTATACCTACAGAAATAAAATAATACCTATTTTTTTTTTTTAATTTTCCTTTTTTTTTTTTTCTAAATGAATCGAATGGAATGCCACCACTGTTGAAAACTGAAAATACTCCTTTGGGACCTTTATTATCTACAAAGCCAACAATATTATGGATTCACGACCCTAGTTCTTCATTTAGTCAAGACGCCGTTATTAATCCTGAAGCTTTTCCTGCGATTCGAGACGGTCAACTCTTACGCCTTCACTTTTTGAACAACACCACACTTGAACCTCTCATTGTTAAAGCCACTTGTGCAGATAAAGAATCATTAGGACGACAACATCAGCTACAGGTAAAAAGACCAAAATAACCTACCTGCTAAACAATCGGTCACCGAAAATACTCCACTCCATGTACTCACCTCCAATATCATCCTCTTTGGCTGTATTTTTTTTTTTTCCTCCCTTAGATATCTATTAGCAGAGATATTGCGGAACGACTCAAGTTACGTTTTCGACCTGAAATCTATATTGAACTGGTAAGTCATCCTTATAACTTCTAGGTATGGAACCGATACTCATCAATTTTTTTTATTGATTCCACACTACTAGATCGATCCATATATTCCTGGTGTTGCATTGGATCATGTTGAATTAGCTTTCAAAGAGCAATATCTCGGGCGAAGTGACATGTGGAGACTGCAGCAAAGCTTGGCAGGTACCTGTGCTTACCTGGAAAAGAAGATTCTTTTTGCCGGTGCCATCAAAACAACTGTCAAAAAAATGTGGTCTGATGATAAGGAGGTAAGTTTGACACATTGGCATCTGCATAGTGGAGAAGGAGTAGGGGTGTGTTGAAAACAAAGGTAGCTGATGGTTCTTTGAATAATTAGGTGACTTCTGGTTATATCAGTGATACGACTCGTATGATCTTCCGATCGGCATCAGCAAAATATTTTGTGTTTATTCAAATGTCTCGGGAAATGTGGGAATTTGATGAAGATGGCGAACTATACTATGAAAAGGTGGTCAACAACTTTTTACCTCAACTATTCAATCGATGGAAGGAACAAGGAACGAATCATGTTGTGTCTATTATTCTTTTTACAAGGGTGTTTTACGATACAACAGATGGAATCGTGGACGACGTTATATGCACGGGTGACGATGGACGATGTTACAAGGACTTTTACAAGGTATTGGCTGATTGGGAGACTACGGATGATTGGACGTCTATACTTGGGCTCTTGAAAGAAGAACAGCTACAATTTCAACAAAACGTGCTCACAAGAACGGACAATGGTGTTACTTCGGTGAACGGTCGTATTGCTATGGCGTTTGAAGGGAATATATTGGAATCTGTTAATCTGGCTTTGAATCCTTTTGATCGTCATTTTGTGGATCGTGATTTGATGCGAACGGGGTTGTCAATCATTTTGGTCACGCCTGGTGCTGGGAAATTCACGGTGAACAAAAAATTGCTGCGACTTACCAACGAACGAATGACAGACAACGGTATTGCAATGGATCTGGTATGCTTGTCTCCCCTACCACTACACATCACACCTCTCTTAAGGTATGCTTCTGCTCCTCCTCCTGAAGATTGGCATGAAAATCCTGTTACCTCTTCATCGGCAAGGCACCCCAAACCTACAACAAACTCGCCAGATATGAAGCCTACCAATTTTGGTCCTACCGCCAATATGATTGCTTCTGGTTACCAAGATCCGCTTTATCATGATGACAAATTGGCACCTAGTCGATGGTATTATGCGGTACCTCATTGGATTGACTGTAGTTTTTATCACCATGAAACTGGACGGTTCCTCAAGCAAGATAAATTCAAGACACGTTGCAAGATGTATGAAATTCAAATGATGGGGATCATGGAAAGCGATATCACAAGTATTCATGTACCATATTTGGCCGAACAAGCACAGCAACAACAAAAACAGCAGCAGCAACTACACACACAAATGCCTTCAGATAAGGTCCTACGAACTCGAAGAAGCAGTGGAAGTTTGAACGATAGAACCTCGATCAAAACAGATGATGGGATTGTTATTGCTCCTCAAAAAAGCTCTCTTGGAAATGACGCCACCTACTTGTCTCGATCAGCCAACTTTACAATGACACGAAGATCATCATATTTTGGAACTTCTGATACTCCACAGCAGCAACAGCAACAACAGCAACAACAGCAACAACAGCAACAGCAGCAACAGCAACAGCAGCAACAGCAACAACAAGAAGCAGAGGGAATGAATGGATATGATTGTATTGACTTGGACCAATATGATAATCTTGTCTTCAAAGATACCCTTGAACCTCGGTTTAGTCGACGAGCTATAGCGCAACCCTCCAAGATAACTGGCAGTGGCAGCAAAAGTGGTCTTTCCAAGAACTCGATAGATGGTCCTGATGTGGATTACTCAAGAAACAATACCATGAAACAAGCAACTTCGGTACGTACAACGAACAATTGCCCCCACAGACATAGTTGGTTTCTCACCATATGTATTTATTTATTTATTTATTATAATAGACTTGGCATCACAACAACGACCAAAGACGAGTTACCTCGATCCTATCCCAATCGCAACAGACCAACAACAAAATCACTTTTGACGATCATGTGCGGAAGGACGACAATAGCACCACCAAAATCTCCGATTTATTCAAAAGCTCTCCTACACATCATCGACCCAATAGTGGAGGAAATGGAAATGGCGGTGATGATTCCAGATTACGACCTTCAAGGCGGAATACTTTGAACAACAGTGATAGCAAGCCAATCAATCAGCAGATTGCCAATGATTCCGGCAATACGAACACAAATGCCATCAATAGCACGAACACCAGCATCAAAAATGGAAACAAATCCAACACAACAATTAGTGCAAACAATGGCGATGATGATGATTCTGTATTGGTCAGCTCAAGCACGGTGGATCCTATGCCAATCAACAACAATAGGGGCGGATTCAGTAACCGGACGGATGCAAGGAAATCAAACAACCACTCACCACGACAAACGATCGTCTCAGGTAGTCTCCCTTCCATTCACAAGCATTCCGGAAACAGTGATGTCATTCGTACAAGTTTTGGTGGTGGCGGCGGCGGCACTGGAACCGGTACTGGCACAGGAAATCGATCCTCCCCCTCTCATGGTTGGAACAGCAGATCTTCCACAAAACACACGATGGTCAATCCATGCAATCCGTCTGAACATGCTGTACTTTTTACCTCCCATTTACGCCGATGGCAACATGCATTACCCAAACATGACAATTATGACGGTCCTGTTGTTTACTGGAAATCGTTGGCAACTCCTGCGTGCTTACCACTGACAACCGACTACTTCCCTTCAAATGAAGAACTCAAGCTCCTTTACAATCACTACATGTATACCGTTTCTGCCAGCGAAGATGTGAATTTGTACCAGGCGGGTGATCGCAATTTGTCCGAACTCAAGAAAACTGAAATCTTGCTTACCGAAATGATTAGTCAACGTTTAGCTCAAGGATTTCAAATCATTGTCGATATTACCGGCAGCTCCAACTACCAAAAATCAATGACAACAGCAGCTGCAGTGGCAAGCAAAGTGGTGAACCCAGCATCTATTGAATCACCAACTGGTGGAACGGCAGGTAGCACCATCGGCGGTGGATTGTTTGGTGGAAAGGACTCACGGACGACATCTGCTGGAGGTATCAGTAATGCATTATACAAGGTGTCTACGGCTCACAAATATCACTCATCTTCCCTCAACAAACCAGCAATGTACCATCACAAGCAATCATCTGCCCTCTCCAGCAACAGCATCAACAATGGGAACAACAAGAATGCAATTGGGGTCGTGGGAAATACTGCACATGCAACATCTACTTCCGGTGTATCAGCAACTCTAGGTAACAGCGGTGGTACAGGCGGCGTTACTACTGCTGGTGCTCTCGATGACAGCGACAAGTTGAAATGGAAACACATGGTGTGGTGGCTGTCGATGGGGCACCAAGTTCATCAACTGACTTTTGACTCGTCTGGTCAAAATGTGGAAGTGCGACGGTATGTACGACTGATTGACTTTGACGACCAAAAGATGGGATACAAGTGCGCTATCTGGCCGAAGAATATTTCTGGATATCGAAGCAAATCGATTACATTCAATTACCCAAGTCTACTTTATGCGTGGAATTATCTCGACCATCTGGTGGCTGGATACCAAGAAGAACTGACGGATAATCTCAGGTTTTGGAGAGCTCGATTTATTGTGATTCCTAGAGAAGAACTACCGAAGAATGCACCCTTTATTGCTGGGGCGAATCAAGATCATCTGAATGAAGAAGAAAAACGGTTGGCTCTATTTGACACTTGGCTCCAAAACCTACGAAAAGCGAAATGGCTCTCACCAAACGAACGTGAAGAAATGCAACGACGAAAAAAGAAAGAAATCGGAACCGATTTTGGGCTCAAGGTGACGACGATGGATCCTTCGGCATACTTGTCTATAGAAGCATCGAAATCATTTGAACAGCAGCAACAGATGAATCAACAAAACCAGCAAGGATTGGGAAGTGGTAATAACAGCAACAGCAACAGCATGTTATTCTCGTCAATCGGTAATCTGGCTGGTCAATCCACAGGACTCTCGCGTGACTCAAAATCCAAAGACATCGTGGCGGCGATGCGTGATTCAAAAACTGGGATCAAGATTATGGATCGGCGATGGCATTTTAAGGTTTTCCGTGGTGCATTTATTGGTAGTGAATGTGTGGACTGGCTTATTGGACACTTCGATGATATCAATTCTCGGGAAGAAGCTATTGTTTTGGGGAATACTCTGATGAAGAGAACACCTCCATTGTTTGTATCCTCATCGAATCGACATGGGTTTTTGGATGGACATTACTTTTATCAGTTCCATGAGGAATATGCACCGGGTCATTTACGGTCTTGGTTTCTGACAACATCGTTGAAACAGAAAAGCAAAAACAGTCAGATCGGTGATAGCAATACAACAACCAGCAAAAACAGTAACACAACCATATCATCAACGTCGTCTTCATCAAACAATCATGGTAGCAACAACAGCAATACAGATGACGCCACAAATCAGCCACATGATGGAATGACAGAGAAAGGAAAGGCTCACGATACAAAATCCTCCACCAATGCTCCCGACACGACTAGCAATACGCATTCTGAAACTCGACCAAGTTTGGCCCAGTTAGATCACCATAAATCTATTACAGAATTCGAAATGGCAAGGTCTATGATTATCGATGTGGATCCATACAAGAAAAGCGATCGCCGTGAAACTGCCATTCTACATTACGACACGATCCACAACCCCAACAACTGCTATCACTTCCAATTGAATTGGCTGGGTTGCACAGCACAGTTGGTACAGGAACTACTACGAAGTTGGAGTCTTCAAGCCGACAGATGTGGTCTCAAGGTAGTTGAAGGATCAGTGGAACAAGCCTACGATGATTCCGAAAACAACAATCCATTCCAATGTCCAGTGCCGATCCCGCTGGCCGTGCGTCCTCCCTCCACCGCGGATTTGAATGCATCGTATGATGTGCCGGATCAGTTTTATGAAATTGCCCTCGTCCGACGCCTTGGATTTGTCTTGGATGTGGAAGCTGATTCTCAATTTGAACGTGCGCGGGTCAATGATGGCGTCGAAGTATCTTACCCCTATATCAAGTGTCCTTACCGCTATGATCAGTATATTCATCGCACCGGTGTGGCGTTTGTCCAGATTCGACGTGACGGGCAAGGGTTTTACTGGGTCAACAATCGTCTCTACACCAATCACACACCAGCTCTTGTCAGCCGCCGACGGGATCCTTCTGCATCTCAACTTCAACACCCTGACTATCTGCGAAATCAATTCAGGCAAGCTTGCACCAACGCCACTTGGCTCACTTCATTTTATGCATCGACTCGGTCTAATCTTCTGAAAATCAACGGCGATGAGGCGGCCGCAGCAGCAGCGGAAGAAGAAGAAGTAGTAGTAGTGACTGGCGATGGTGGTGCAGACGATCAATATACTACTCCAGCAGCAGAAGGCAATGGCGATGTTGGTGGTGACAGTAGTCTTCTAGATGCAAGTGAGAAAATACAAGGTAAATTGAACGACAATCAAGGAAAATCAACAGTCAACGAGAACAGTGATGGGGATTCGATTCGCATGGGACGATGGGTTCTGGAAAATGCAAGGACGACACTAGATGATCATGTGGACCAACAAGACGTTACTGGCACTGCTTTAGCTTTTACGACTGAGACGGCTACTTCTACTTCTACCTCTGGCAAAGACATCCAACCACCACAGCAAGCCAGCAATGACACTGCAGGCGAGCACTCGATTGATGGGGATCAGGGATAACATTGGTCTAGAGTCTTCTTCCCTTGTAGTTTATGATAGTTATGTTATTAGTATTAGTTTACTATATTTTAGCATTATACCCTCTTTTTTTGTTTTTTATTAATATGTTACATCAATAAATATATTCTTCTATGCATTATTAGTCTTCGTATAGGTTTATCTATTGCACTGCATTTATGCTTTTTTTTTATTTTTTATTAATATGTTATGATTGGGCTCACTTATAATGTCAAATTTTAGGCATGATCCTAGAAAGCTGATTGCTTTTTAAAAAATGGCCTCCTCAAAAACAGCAAAACGTGTATCATATGTACATCAGTTTTTATCGGCCTTCAAAAAAAGAAGACTTTGGCTGGCTGGCCTAGGATTTGAAACGTATGTGATGTACTAAAAAGGAAAATGATATGTGCATTTATTTTGTAAAGCACCGCGAAAACGGTAAAATATTATACTGAAAACAAGGTAAAAAAATATACCCCTGGAAACCAATCCTGTCTTTTGCTCGTTCCCTGCTCCGATATCAAGCGTAGTTAGTAGATGTAGATGTAGATGTAGATGTAGATGTAGATGTAGATGTAGATTGTAAGACTTGCGAACGAAGATTAGTTTATGTAGTTTTATTTATGATTTGTACAATAAAAAGTACCGTCAGTAACGTCCCTTCTTTTTCTTTTTGTTGTTGTTGTACGCACAGACACACACACACGCTTTTTTTCTGCTTATAATAAGCCCATGTTTATACATTTGGTAAGACAATCAAACAATGAGAAAGAATAATGATAGAAAAGACAAGACAAAGTTTATTCAGTAGTAATTATAACAATGACAACCAATACTAAACTAAGATGAAGACTAATCTAATAGTGGTCCCAAATTCTGAATCCAAAATGAAAGGGTTTCCCCATGTATCTCGTAGTACCTGAGCTGAAAATCCTTCAAAAAACTAGTCCTGACACTAATCTTGTTGAACATCATCTCATTGAGATCAATGAAATGGCGGTGACTTTCGGAAAAAAAAAAAAAAAAAGGAAGGAAAAAAAAAAAGGCTTTAAAAGGCATATTCAAACAACGATTGAAATTACAAAATTGAAAAAATTTGACATTATAAGTAAGCCGCACCATACATCAATAAAATATATTCTTCTATGTATTATTAGTCTTCATATAAGGTTATCTATTGTACTGCTCTTATATAATTTGTGTGATTCTTGTAATGGTTTTGGGTGCGCCATTAAACATTACAGTACCTTTTTTTTTTTTTGGACATCAGAATATGCTTATACAAATCGCTATAGTAATCTAATTGCTCATTCCTTTTTTTTTCTCTCTCTCTAATATCCCCATACACACCCAGAACAAGCACTCTATACCGCTAAAAAAGTGCCCGGGAAGGGCTTGGCTTCGCCGCGCTTTTGATAAAATCATCGTGGAAGCGTATTTTAAACCTCGAAATGTCGTCGGAAACCCCACTATCAGCAAAATTTCTGGTTTGTTTCTGTTGAATGGTGATTTTTCAATAAAAAGGCTAAAATAAAATATCATAGTTGTGTTTTATATATAAATGTAGCAATAAAACAAAATAAAGTGTGGCATTGATGTGAATCTAGGAGAATGCAAGTGAAATATAATTAAATGCAAATGCCACATTGTGATACCTGGGTTCGGATCATGCATGTGTTTTATGATCTGATTTTGCTTTTTCATGGTTATGGAAAAAACACCTATCTATTGTATACCGGCACATATATACGCCTATTATCCATCTATCCATCTATCCAATTATCTTTTCATATATATATATATATATATATTTATCCATACACTTATTCCTATATCCTAGTTTTTGCACAACCGATCATTCCACAATCTATAATTTGGACCCCGAATAACCTGCCTACGTTATTCATCATCGCTTATTTTGACATACACATATACCAATACTTTAGGTATAAATAAGATAATGCATTTGTATAGAAATAAAGGACCATCCAAAAGCTCATAATACGTGATAAAAGTCTTATTTTGCTGTATATTAAAAAAACATGGGCCAGAGACAACTCATCAATAGTAACTTTAATTTAATTTTGTGTTTCTCGGACCCCTTTTTTCAAATCGAGCGGTAGCCACGATTTTTGCGCCCTCCGTAGTGCGAAGTGGCGCAGGTGTCCACCTTTTTTCAAAATATTTTCCCAATCGATGGAGCGATGAACATGACGTGTGTGCCCTAAGGGGCTGCCCACCAAAGTTTGAAATGGTGGAGGCATCTAATCCCATCCCATCAAAACCTACACTTCACAAACTGCCTTCCCTGACATCCAGTTATATTGAACATTTTTGATCCTAAGCTACACAATTAAAGCCGCCCTCAGCTTTTCTGCTCAATATACCCCAGCACAACAAAATACACTGTAATAACTGTTTTTCACACTAGTACATGTCTGTTTTCTTTTCTACGCACAAATTCATACAGTATACATGAGCTGGTGGAATAAATCACCTTACATAATCCGTTCCTCTTTGATATATACACACACACTTTTTTTTTTTCCTATGCGCATGTATACACATTCGTTAAAGCTCATGATGTAAAGAATGATAAAAAAAAACACAAGCATATTTTATTCAGAGGTAGATACAAACGATGATAAACTAATACTAAACTAATGACAATTCCATCATACTATTTCCGAATATGAGGTTAATGACGTTCCCCTCCGAAATGAAAGGGTTTCCCCATGTTGTTTGTTTTACGTTTTAGAAAACGCCCCTAATTCAAGTTCTAACACTAATCCTAGATCACCAGTACCCCAATGAGCCTTGCCATCATATCATTCAGATTATCATGAAGAAAAAAAAAAAAAATAAAACAGAAAGAACAAGAGGGTGAAAAAAAAAAAAAAAAATAGAAAGCTAAATGCGGAGCTTGAATCATCCAGTTTTTTTTTATGGCAAAAAATCAGGGAAATGCAAATAAAAATTAAATGAAGGGGCAATTGCCATAAGTACCATAGGGCATAATTCGTTTTATATTCCAGCGGAAAGGCAGTTGCAACCCCTACATAATCAAACTCTAATCTCTCCGACGCCTTTCAAGTGAGCTATTATTTCAACACACATAACCCCCCCCATTGACGACGTGCTGAGCACGACGGTTGTGGCCCAAGGGGCTGCCCACCATAGTGCGAAATGGCGGAGGCTTTAATCCTATTCCATCAAAACCCACGCTTTAGTAAAACACATAATCATGATCAGTAGAAAATAATAAATAATAATAAAAAAAAGGTTTATTCAAAGATATCATATAGAAATGTTCAAACTAAGGTATGGGGTAACTACTTGTAATACTAGACATAATGATTAAACTAAACCAAAGGTAATATAAACGCACATGTAGCACTAAACTAATTTTTCTTTTTTCTTTTTTGAAGGGAAGGGAAGAATTTGACAATATAACAATCCAAGTTGGTTTCATCAGTACAGAATAACTAACCTAGTTCGGGCCAGTTTCCGTGTGCTGGGATTCCAATGATAGAGAGTCAGATAAATCAATATTTTCAATGCTGGAAGCGGTATGCCGAATATCTTCCTCACAGTAATTATCGCTGTTGATTGCTGAGCTTCTTGGCAATGATGATATCGTTGTTGCTACGAGTGACGGGCCAAATGATTCTTCAGAAGTGTATAATGCTGTGCTATAAGAAGTCGATGGTGACAATGCTGAAGTGGTGTTAGGGCGCTCAGTGGCTGCGCACTTTGAATAAGACGATGTCATTGCTGTCGCATCAGGATCATTTCCGGTGGTAGTATACGTATGCGTTCTCATTTCCAAAAGGGATACAGCTGTTTCGTGTTCTTCTACGGAGCCGGAGTCGCTGTCATTTTCTTCTATCACAGGTGTTGATGATCCAACCGTGTACCATTCAACTGTACTACTAATAGAGGATGATCCGCCCGGTGTCAATGATCCGTCCACTGCTGATAAAAAGGTCGTGTCGCCGTCTTCTGAGGCTGAGATTGCCGATGTTGTTGCTTCATCCCTGATTGCTAATACCATCGACAAATTCATTGCTGATAAAGGTTCTCTAACAGTCGATTGTCGTGGACTCGCTGCCACTGGTGATGGTGATGGTGTCAATGATGGCGATGGTGATAGTTGAATCTCGTCGCGATCCACTGAATCTAGTAAATCTATTTCCAGCGCCGGTAATTGTGGAGCAGATGATGTTGTCAAAGATGTATTATCTGTTTCTTCCACATGAGAATGGGTATGCATGGTTTCTGATATGGAGATGGTATCCGTTTCGTCCCTTTCAGTAATATAGTCAATTGTGCTGATAATTATATTGCTGTCATCGTCTTCACTATAACAGCTTCCGCTGTTAGTAGATCCTTCAGCCAGTGTTTCCTCGTGATTGTTTTCGATAGATTCGATAGTGCCATCTGTGTATTGAGTAGGATCCACGATGTTGTCCGCGGTGAGTGAAAGCCAAGTTGATACAGTTTGGTCACTGATGTTGTAGTCTTCATCATCATGGTTGGAAGTTTCGCTATAAACATTTAAATTCATCTCGTCATCAGTAGTTGGGTGCAGGTGTCGCATATCTTCGGAATGTTGATCCACTACTTGCATTTTTTCATGTAACGTTGATGTTGTCGATGATGTCAATCCCAAGCTCTGTTCACCAAATGTCGTGCTTATTGTCGGAGTTTGCTGATATGCCGTATCTTCAAAATGTGCTGGAGAAAAGCTGTACCGAGAAAGGTTTTCCAAAGACCCATTATGAGAGACATCTGGGTGAGAATTATCATCTTGCCCTTCGTTCATTGTTGCAGTTGAAGACATGGATGTCACAGATACGTTTTGAGTCAGTGCAATCAATTTTCGACGTGCTACTTCTATCACGGAGGCGTCAAAATAGGCAGTGGATGATTCGTCGGCATTTTGATAATCAACACCTTGGTGCTGTTGTTGTAATTCCTGATCCAATTGCTCGTTGATTTCGTATACATTAGATGTGGGCGTCGTGCTATCGGGCTCACAGTGATTTTCGGAAGATCCAATATCATGTAATCCTGCAGCACCTATGGTTTTGGCTGGCGTACTATATGATGGATATTCAGTACTGTTCCCTGGTAGAAATGACGACCTGTTGCGCTCAGTGTTGCTGTTGTTGTTGTTGTTTGTGTGGTGGTTGTAGCTATGATCGTTTCGACGATTGAATAAATTGCTTTTCGACAAATCAAGTTCGGCTTCCAGTAATGATGCTACCGCTGCGCGTGGTCGAAGAAGTGATAATGATTCTCGTTGGTGTTGCCTATGTTGTTCCTTTGCAGCTTCGATTTCAGCAGCTAAATTATCTTCTAATCCTTGTACCACTGGTGTTCGAGGGGAGGAGCTACCGCTTGCATAGAATTGTCCCACAATATCTTCTTGGGGTGATTTGTCAATTGTAATGGCATCCAGAGCATATTGGGATTCGGGAGATTCGTTGACCTGACGGTTGTCTTCCTTCGTCTTTTTGATTGAAGTGGGCATTTTCAAAGATGATGGTGATTTTTGACCATGATGTCGCATAATAAATTCACTAGTATGTTGAAGTCGTTCGAGAGCTGCCTGAGGATTCCACTGGTCTTGTTGATAACACGAGCTTTGTCGATGTCTTGATGAGGCCAGTTTCAAAGGGGCGTCAAAGGAATAATTCAATGCATAGTCTTCCAATGGATCGACTTCAGGTTGGTTGTCAATGCCGCTTACTTCAAAATTTCCGTTCCTATCTAGGATATGACTTTGTTGCTCATCTGTTTCATACAAAAACGACATACGTTCCCTAACAGGAGTTGTGGCTGCCGAAGTATAAGGTGTTTTTTTCGAGTAAAATAGTGTTTCTTGAGCAAATATTGACGGCGGCTGATGAGAGTGTTCAGAATAGTCCAAGAGTCCAGTGGATACTGCCGATGACGCTGAGGATGATACTTTGACAGGAGATATTGGACCATCCGAGGTACAGTGATACGATTTGATGGATGATATGGATGATCGACGACTTTTTGATAAACTGCTCCTCCTACTACCAATGGGACTTGAGGGTATAATTGGAGAAAGGCCTTCAATATTGAGTTTGCTGGATGATTTGAGTTGGATAGGTATCAGGTCTCTGTCGCTCCAATCGTTTTCTGGTTGTGCATTGGTGTCAGGGTGTGTATATATAAAGCCGCGGGATGTATTTCCAGGAGATACTAATGATGGCGACAGCAAGTCCATTGCATACGCTGGAGTAGTGGATGCCCTTTGTTTGTCACTTTGATCACCGTTGTAGGTAAAGTCAATATCCAAAGAGCCTTGTGTTTCCGTAGAATAATCGCATTGGTTGTCTTGTTGATGAGATCCATCATGGTTATATGAATCTTTTTCTCTATATACGGCATGATATATAAAATGTAAATCTAAGTATAAAGTCTATACAAAACATGATTATAATTTTTTGTATTACCTAGCGCCGGTATAATTTTTGCCACTGAGCTTCAAATTCTGTTCATCCATATGTTGCTGTTCCAAATCTTGTTGATGACCATTATTTGTGTGTTCAGTTTGAGAGATTCTATTGTCCCAGTGCTGCTCATTTGGCTGAATGTTGTCATTCGTTGCTGAGGTGTATTGATGGTCAGTAGGTGCTAATATAATTTGTTCATCAAGCCAAACGCGTGTTGGATCAGGAGTTTGTTGGACGGTAGTTTCCCAAGGAAATATACTTTGCTGATATTGACGCTGTTGATGATTATCAGGATATGATAATTCTTCCCCTTCATGGTGTTGGTGGTGCTCATGTACAAAACCATAATCGTGATCCATTTTTGGTAAGGGCTGGAGTTCGGGCGGGACCCAGACATGTTGACCTTGAAACGGCTGATCCCAAGCATTTACAAATGTCGATAAATCAGGAATGTTTGCTGCCATGCCAGTATTGGGTGGTGATTCATAGGCTGGATTCCAATCAATGGTCTGATATATCATCTTGTCACTATTTTCGTCCGTATTGAATATAGTGCTTCGCTGGTCCATTTCATGGTCTTCGGTCGTTCTTTTGTTGTCATGGAATACCAAAGAAGAAGTATCGGGCAATTCGGCACTCCCAGCTACAGAGTTCACAAAATCGAGACTATTCGTTTCATTGTTGTGGCTTGAATACTAATCAAATGAATAAAAACGAGATGTCAATTTTCCGTGTCTATTTGCCCGTTGCATTGCTGCTATTTTCCTACCTGTGAATTTTCATCACTGGAAGAGTCCAATGCATGTATTTCGGATAATCCCGGGTACGAGGACACTTGTATGTCTTGTTGAGCCCAGTTTGGAGTATTAATGGTAATGTTTTCGAGTGGTGGCATAGGACCAGGATGTCGATGGCGTTTGTGAAGTCCAATATCTTCAGATATATTTGGAGTATCCCAGGCGTTAACAATAGGATTGGAAAATAGCTTGACTGGTGTAGTTGCGTGAGGTATCAAAAGGGTGTCTTTTGGCGACGTTGCGAGCAGCATATGAGGTAGACTCTAGATAAAATCAAGATCAAATGAATGTTACACATTAGCACTGACCTTGTAATACAAGATACCCAACCCCCAACATTTATGTAACAAGCGTACCTGTCCATAGTATAAGTTCCAAGTGTCCCACCAGGACTGGACCAGATCAGTTAGACCTTTCCACCCTCGAGATATAACATTTCCATCCGAAAAGCGTTGATATTTCCATGGCTTATCCAACCCAATAAAATGACAAATAGCGATGTTGCTAGAGTAATGTTGGTGGGCTGGAGCGTAACTAATGACCATAAATATGAGTAAAAGGAAAGAATCGTGAATGAACACATATTTCATTATCATCATACTTTCTTTGTCATACCTGTACTGACTCGTTGGTGTTGTATTGTAAGTGAACGGTAATCGATGGGCAGATGATGATAGCGACCAATTGCTAAAGTAGCTGTTGAGTAGACCCTGATCGCCACCTATACAAATATGAAAAGTCATTAATCCATGTCATGCATTTTTGATCAATTAATAGTATATATGTGTGCATTACCATCAAAAGAACCACGTTCAGTAGCCATCTTCTTTAAACCAAGATACTCCGTTTCAGAAGGCTCAGTAACAAACACACCCGAGTTAAAACAATCAGGCCATCCAGCATCGGGTGCAGCAGAGAAGTTGGGTCGATCAAACAGCTCATCAATGTTTCGGAGAGGAAGCGTGTCTGCGTCCAGGAAAACCAATTTCTTGTATCCAGTCAAACTCCATAAATGTAATTTTGTAAAAGTAACATCCAGTTCAGGTCGCCCAAGAAGTGCCAAATTTTCTTCGTCAATTGATTTCAATGTGTCGACATGAACTACCTTGTAAAGTTGAGAAAGATGTTCCAGAGCAGTAGGGGATATGTCGCCAGTCACCAAACATAATAAATCTTGAGTGGACCCAAAATCTCGTAAACGATGACCCAGAACCAAAGCTCCAGCTGCGTAGATATCGGTTGCAACCAAGGTCACGTACGCATATTCCGTCATTAACGCAAAAGAAGAAGACAAAAGAAAAAAGAATGGATCAATGTAAATTGTGTATCCGAAAGAAAAGCAGAAGAGAAGAAAAAAAAGGGTGAGAAAGACCCCCAAATTGGAACTATTTTATACACCGCCCTTGACATTTCTGGGTTTATAATATTAAAACTTCTGTCATAAAAGGACTCGCTCCAAAGCGCATAGGTATATATATACAATATCAGGTCGAACCCTGGTGTAGCAAGTATATCAAAAATCAAGTCATACAATATGAATAAATAAATAACTGGACGAAAAAACCAAATATACCATGATTTGTTTCCGTACCGCCTACATGATTGATGGACGAGATAGGTTCCCAACCTAAAAGGCCAAATTGTTTCATGCAAATGGGTCTTAAATATTCAAGGGCCACATTATTTCAGAAAGGTCCGATTTAGTCTCACACAATGGATTAGGATTGATTCCTACAACAAGCTGCAAGCCCCTTTCAAAACATCAAGATAAATAAAAATCGAAGAAGACGTAGAGTAAGAAGCATACATTTTATTTTTCATATTAAGGAATAATAAATCCAACGAAAAGAAGAGAAAAAAAAAAATCCATATGATAATGATCACAAGTTCGTTGAATGAAGTAATAATAAACTAATACTAATGTTTCATCGTGCTAAGGGAATAAAAAAGATGCTATACTACTGGTATGATATGGTATATTATACTGATATAATCGGAAGATCACTATATAAATACAATAACATAATCGAAGAAGAAAGGACATGTGATGTAATACCTTACTGTTAGCGTTACCTTCTTATTAAGCATTGTTAGCTGCCGATCTCGCCATCTTGTCAGCTTCTTCGTTACCAAGTATGTTTTGATGACCAGGAACGTAACCCTATTTGAAGTATATGAATAGCTGACATGATCTTGGTGTTTTTTTTTCCTTTTTCTTTCCTTACCAGTGACACTGGGCCCGGATGGTCACAGAATAACCGACGTATTTTTCTGCAAAGTTCTAAATGTTCAGATTTACCTTTTCCAGATATGAAACTGACGAGAACTAATAAAAATAAAAATTGCTCCAGCAAAATATGATAAATTAGTAAGCAATCATATCAATTTAGTAAGTTTTTGATTTTTTTTGAAGGGCGTTACCGTGGAAGACTTGAATACAATCCGTTTCAATACGCAATGAAGTAGGACTGTTTTCAGCAGAGCAAAGCGCGCGATAGATAGCCTATAAAAAAAAACGCTTTGTCAGATGATCTCTGATCCTAAATTATATAGCCAAATCTTACGTATAGTTCAGCATTAAAGGAGTTTTGCCTATACGGCACAGGTCCAGAGACATTCCGCGGATGGTCTACTCCCCAAAACACGCCGAAACCAGAAGTGTTCTTTTTAAAGTTATGCGAGCCATCCGTGTATACAATTTGGTTGAAATTCTTTTGGAAATGCACCTTGTTCTTCATATAGATCTAATATATATATAGATAAAAAAAATTAGTGTACCATTTCTGATCCTTTATACTAATGTTTGAATTCGTTAAACTACAGTCTCCTTTACCGCTGGTTCACATTTTTATTACCTGACATTTTTCGGCTTTCGTTGTACGACTACGCTTGTAATATTCCAGTTCTTTTAAAGTCGCTTTGATAACTATGAAGATGAGAAAAAAAGACACGTAAGTTGATTTCTTAATTTTTTACTGTATATTTTTATACCAGAACGAAAGGTGCGTTGTTTAGAATGGACTTGCATCTGTGGACGAATCTTTCTCTTTCTTTTGCCTATAAGAGTTTCACCATCAAGCACAGAGGAAGCAATTTCTGCGGTACCATCAACTACGCTGTCATCATCGTCCAAAGTAAGATCGATTATTTCATTATCATCGTTCGTGGTATGCCCAATCGAGTCATTATCGTCGTCCAAGACAATTGGTAAAGCTGCTGATCCGATTTGTAACTGTTCTACTGCTGTTGTCCCAACCTCTGTGGCAGAAACACGATTTTCATTATCAGAGCCTAATATAAAAGCGAGAAACGATGCGAACACAGATCGTTCCCGTTTTTGTATCACATTTGCAGTTCTTTTTGCAGTGGCGCGACTTTCGCTGCCGCTGCGGCTATCAAAAAAGGGTATGAGTTTTTTTAATAAAGTTGTATAGACGATGCAGTAGAAAATCTTTATAACTATGGTTACCGGTGAGAACCCATAGCGGGTAAATAGTACAAGTTTTGTTGTGTCAGTACCTTGAAGAAAATATGTCGTGGAGTTACAGGAACTACAGATTAAAGAATAAACTATTGTCAGCATATCGGGTACAAGAGTGTCGTATACAGCAATATAATCACTGTTTTAAGACTAGATTTTGATAGTAGTTCGTGAAATTGGAATATACCTTTAAAAACACAATACCAGAGCTTCACAAAATTAAAATATAAGAGAAGGAGTAGTGAAAGGAAAAGGAACAAAAAAAAAAAAAAGAAAGAAAGTAAACAAAAAGTGGCTCTCGATTTTCATACTCCGTTAAATTCCTTAATTGTTGAGCGGGCATAATAACTTCCTTACAGCACAAAAACAATCCATTGGGTGTCAAAAGGTTGGATTTGAATTTCGATTGAATGGGGTTACACACCCCTCCCATCGTTTTAAACTTTGATGAGTAGCCACCTACGTATTCAATGTTTCATCGATTGTCTTTTTTTTGGGTGGGCAGAAAAAAAAGCAAAAAAAAAAAAGACAAGCAAACCAGGAGCAATATTGACCTGTCAGTTTGATGGACAGTTCCTGGAATGCAGCTGACTTTCGTTTAGGGTTTTATACCTTTTTTCTTATTACAGTATTTATACGCAATTAAAATAATGGGAGGCATCTGCATTCAGTGCGTCTCATACTAGCAGAGAATATAATATTTTATTGAGAAGTCTACCCTAGTGACGAAGCCTAGGTTCATTGATATGATCTGAATGGCCCGGAAACTAATCTAACGGGACGCTGGTAAAAAGAGATTTATTATACAAGGCATGAAAGAGAATAATGGAATATATTTCATGAAAGCAAGTAAAAGAGACAAATTTTATTTAGGCGAAGATACAAAACTTTGGGTAAACTAATACTAAACTAAGCTAATGAGGGCTCCAAAAAGCCAACTGATAGTGGTTCCCAAATCCTGAATCCAAAATGAAAGGGTTTCCCCAGGCATCTTGTAATCCCTGATCTGAGGACTCTTCTAAACTACCCCTGACAATATTCTAAGTCCACCATAAAACCAGAAGAGCTACAATTGGCATGAAAAAAAAAAAAAAGAAAGGAAAGAGGGGAAAAAAATAAAAAAGTGAGAGAAAAATATTCACGTGGGCGGGTTTTGAAAAAATCGTTCCCTTTCGCTGAAACCACGACTGCAATTTTAACACTAAAGGCCGGTTCCAGAAGGCTTCTAGATATTGTCTACACGCACCAGAATAGCGATGTCCCGTGCAATAATAATGCAATTTAGCTTTCCCGTTGATGTCATTATCATACGGGTCTCTACTGTAGCTTTCCAATCATATTCAACGTATAGGCAACTAATTTTATCATCTTCTTCTCAGCTATGTATATTGTATCATCATTAATTAATTCATTCATTAATAAAAGAACAATATTGGGACATGCTTGATTATTATGTGCTATGTATTGTATAGTTTGTCAAACGTACCTTTTCTCTTGTTGTTCCGAGTGCTTGTTTTTCTTATTTTCTAGGAGACATACTGTCTGTATGGTTTTTTTAGACGCGCTTCAGTGTAATAACAAAATGTCAACACAAAGCTTCTCATATGAGACGAGGTGTTTGGAAAAATATTTATAGGTGACATACAAAAAAAATAATGGAAGAAGGTCGATGATATCACTATCCTTTACTGGATACAAAAAGAATCAAAACAAAATAACAGGAATGAGAATGTTAGGCGGAGCTTTTGGACGCAATTAGTTTATTCGGTATTATCGTACTGGTTTGGTTGATTTAGCAGAGTGATTTATTTGTGGGTACACCCATAAGGATTATTATTTTAAATCAAGCGTAGACGCTGTATTAGTCTGTATTAGTCCAGGACTGCTATCATCTCGCTGTCTTTGACCTTTCCATACCCACACAGTTTATCACAATTAGGACAGCTCCCGCTTTAAATTTTTTAATCAACATCAATGACAATACTGCATTATCTATCATAAAAAATCAACCCAGAAAAGGTTTTCTTCATCACGTTATAGCACAGATACATACAAAATTTGATAATTGTTAAGAGGGCTTTATTAAACTGAATTTATGAATAAAAATAAGAATATGATACAGAGAAAAATAGTATGAGTGATTGCAAAAGATGATGGAAATATGAATAATTGTACTAATAGCAACAACAACTATTATTATAATAACAAAATAAATGATAATACTAAACTAGATGTGAGCAAGAGAATAGGGTGGGGTTGGGTGGGCGGAGGTAAGATAAACAAACTAACTACTGTACCCAGTATCTACCAAGAAGCTTTCTTGACACCAGGAAGTTCACCATTCAAAGCCTTCAGTCTAAATTGGAACCGACACAACTTGAATTCACGCAAGATACCAGATCCATGACCAGTTGCAACACAGCGGTTAGAAATAAAAGTTGGGGAGGACTGTTTAGGTAGAGCATTGAGAGCTAATTGAGCTTGATGGCGAACACGTGCAGGAAGAGTTTCGTTACGAGTGACATATCTATAAGCTTGCCTAGTCAATTCATTGTCGGCAAGGGACTGGCGAGCTTTGATATCACGGAGAATACGAGAGCGCATGTTGGAAATTCCTGTTTGTCAAAAGTTTGTGTGAGGGTTAGTTTTTTTATTTTATTTTTTTTTATTCTTGGTGGAGGGAAAAGTCACAGGCAATTCCGTTCGGGGCGAATTGTCGTTTTTTTTGAAACAGCGCACCCTTTCCTAACAAAAAAAAAAAAAAAAGGTTTGCGTTGCTTTTTTCTTTCCCTTGTTAATATTTATTATTCTCTTCAACAAATATGGATGATAAAAGAAAGAATGCTGGGCGACCGCCAAAGGTAAAAAATGGTTTCCAAAATACAAACAATATTATTTTATTAAAAATATACAATTGCGTGTGTCACGATTGAAAAGATTTGTATTAACCTCAACACCATCATATATAATGTATATTTTGCTTAGGTGAAGAACAAAAGTGCCGCACCTATCCAGATCACTGCCGAACAAATCCTTCGTGAAGCACATGACAGGCGATTGGAACCAGTACATTCCATCCCACAGCAAAAGATTGCCGATCTCGAAGAACTATCAGAATTCCGCCAACGTAAACGCAAAGAATTTGAAGACAACATTCGTAAAAATCGACTCAACATTAGCAATTGGCTCAAATATGCTGCCTGGGAAGAATCACAGATGGAATTAGAACGGGCGCGGTCAGTGTATGAACGTGCATTGGATGTGGAATGGCGCAATGTTGCTATTTGGCTGCGATACGCTGAAATGGAAATGAAGAACCGAAGCGTGAACCACTCACGTAATATCTTGGATCGTGCGGTGACTCTCTTGCCTCGTGTGGATCAATTCTGGTACAAGTATACTTATATGGAAGAAACCTTAGGTGATGTCCCAAAAGCTCGGAATGTATTTGAACGATGGCTCAAGTGGGAACCCGATGAATCGGCTTGGCTTGCTTATGTCAAATTGGAACTGCGGTATAGTGAAAATGATCGTGCTCGGGCTATCTATGAACGCTTTGTCAGTGTTCATCCTGAACCAAAGAATTGGATTAAGTGGGCCAAATTTGAAGAAGAACACAACGATTTAGGTAAGATGATTTCTTGCAAGTTCTGTTTATTAAAAAACAAAAACAAAAAAAAAAGGATAAATAAACTGACCCTTTCACTATCTTCCGTATTTTATTAGATAAATGTCGTGAAATCTATACCGAAGCAATCCAATATCTTGGTGACGAAAATCTGGATCAAAAAGTTTTGGTGGCATTTGCGAAATTCGAAATCAAGATGAAAGAAGTAAGATTCGAAACGAAAGGCATGTCATGAAATTGAAACAAGCTAATCATCGCTTTATTTTTATCTTTCAGTATGAACGTGCTCGTGTGTTATTCAAGTATGGTTTGGATCGTTTACCGAAATCAAAATCAGAATCACTTTACAATCAATACACAAACTTTGAAAAGCAATATGGCGACACGGAAGGAATCGAAAATGTGGTGGTTGGAAAACGTCGGGTGCAATATGAAGAAGAAATTGAGGCAAACCCAACAAACTATGATGTCTGGTTCGATTACGTTAAGCTGGAAGAATCCGTTGGTGAAGTCAATCGTATTCAGGATGTTTATGAACGCGCCATTGCTCAAGTGCCTCCTGCGGATGAAAAACGTTACTGGAGACGATACATTTACTTGTGGATCAACTATGCATTATTCGAGGAATTGGAAACAGAGGTATGCTTTTTTTAGAAAAAAAGAATCGGATGGTGATCCAAAGAATACTTACGAATGGTGATATTTTATCATTGTATCTTTGCTATTGTAGGATATTGAAAAGACCCGAGATATCTACAACAAATGCATCCAACTCATACCGCATAAGTCTTTTACCTTCGCCAAAATTTGGTTATTATTTGCAAAATTCGAAATCCGCCAAATGAATGTGCAAGCAGCAAGAAAACTACTTGGTCGGGCGATTGGCCATTGTCCCAAGAACAAGCTCTTTAAAGGCTATATCGAGTTGGAAATGCAGGTATGTAGAATACAGAAGGAGGGTAATCGAATCATCTTTATTACTGATACTCACGTTTTGATGTTTTTCTTTTCGTTCTAGCTTCGCGAATTCGATCGTTGCCGTACTTTATACACAAAATATCTAGAATTCAATCCTGCCAATTGTTCTGGATGGATCAAGTTTGCCGAATTAGAAAAAATGCTTGGTGAACAAGACCGGTGCCGCGCTATCTTTGAACTTGCTATTGGACAACCTGTATTGGACATGCCTGAATTATTATGGAAAGCTTACATCGACTTTGAAATCAGTGAAGAAGAATATGAAAAAACTCGGGATCTGTATCAACGATTATTGGAACGCACAGAGCATGTCAAGGTGTATATCAGCTTTGCACAATTTGAATTATCTATACCATATGACAATGATGATGATACTCAACAAGGTGTTGCACGATCTCGCCAAATATTTGAAAAAGCTTCTGATCGTATGAAACAAAAGGAACTTAAGGAGGAGGTAAGTTAAAAAAAAAAAAAAAAAAAAAAAAAAAAAAAAAAAAAAAAAAAAAAAAAAAAAACGGGAGACGTAGAGACGCAGCGAAATGAAAAACAAGTGTTTTTTTTAATTCGATCATTTATCATCTATATTTTTGTAGCGAGTGTTACTTCTTGAAGCTTGGAAAGACTTTGAAGAAAACTATGGTACCGAAGAAACACAAAAAGTGGTCAAGGACAAGGAACCCAAAGTGGTCAAGAAACGAAGAAGGGCCGAAGACTCAACAGAAGATAATGTTATTTGGGAAGAATACTTTGATTACATCTTCCCTGATGATCAAGAACAATCCAAGAATCTCAAACTACTACAAATGGCTCAAGCATGGCAGGCTAAGGTAAGAAAGCATTCCGGATTTGAAAACATAGAAAATTGACGAAATGTATACGTGTATTTGATGTGCCACTAACTTTTCGTTTTTCTACTTTTCGCAGAATCAAGCTACCACTGAACAATCATAGTTTAGTATCATCAATTATCATTTTATCTATTTTCTCCCTTTTGTTTTTGTCAATAAATTATACTTGGTTTTTATCTCATACTTTTATTTTGTCCTCACATGATGCGTTTATTTCATATCATTATTATTATTCATTTTAGTGCCTACTCTGACGCATTCCCAGTGCACGACCAGTTGAGGCGCAACCCTTTTTGCTCAGCAGGTCGTCGTCCGATGGGAGGGATCACAAATAAAATCACTCAAGAGTCATTTGAGAAGGACTATATTACATTTTGTAGATACAGAAGTTACTATCTTTGATATCCACTGGATTGAGTTTTTTTTTTTTTTTTTTTTTCTTCATCGAATATGCAACTTCTTATTTTTGCCATTTATTTCGTTTTGATATTGTTTGTGTTTTGGTTGTCGTTTCTGTTATTTGTTTTTATATCGATATACATCTATGTATGTGATCAACGTCGAAAAAAAAAAAAAAAAAAAAAAAAAAAACACCATCAAAGGCGATCTTCCAAAAAAGCTGTCTCTCATCATATGCTAGTGTGGAATATCACATCAATAGGCACACAAACAAAAAAGAAAAGAAAAGAAAAGCTTAGCATAGGTGTAAATACATGGTTCATTTCACCAAAAAAGGGCTTCTATTTTACTCAGATTTGAAGCCTTATAATTGGTGCTAAATAAAAATATGAATACAAGAGCTTTATTAATAGCAATCATTTCTAGTGTCCTTAGGAGCGTTCATTGAAGCATTCAAAATCAGTTGGTGTTAGTAAATTTTGGCTGAGAAGCTTGAAAATTAAAATGATCCTAGACAGAGGAATGGTCCAAAAAGGGTACGGTTTAATATAAACCCCTATTTTACAATCAAACAGTGAAAGCATACTGACTGGCCATGCTCTGCAAAGTCCTGTAAAAGAATTATGAACCTGTTGTATCATTCATATTACATTTTGATTATCAAACTATATAAAAAAAGAGTCAAATAAGCAATATTTAAATGAACATCATTCTAATTTCAAATCCTCCACCATTGGTCGTCCGACATTTTTACGATACTGTATTATAGCAGTTCGAGGCTGATCAAAGTATGCTTGCAATGAACGACAGCTGACGAAATGACGTTTGTTGCTCAAAAATTCTCCCCACGTATAATGTAATCATCGTCGCATACTTTACAGTACTGTCCATATGACATATAACTTAATTCCTATATTTTCATACACCTAAAAGAAGAAAAGTAGGATAGTTCAATATTCTATGAGGCTTATAATAGAGATCTCTGGTTAAAAAAAAAAAAAAAAAAAAAAAAAAAAAAAAAAAAAAAAAAAAAAAAAAAAAAAAAGGCTATATTTTATTGAAGAATATGAATAAACTATGATGGTCAACAGTAATCAACGAATCTAAAGGAGCTAGCATGAAGGAGACTAACAGCAGATCTCGAAAATGAGGAACACTAATCTAAAGGGACCGTTGTAAAAAGGGATATAATGCACTGGACATAGTATGTGAAAGTTCAAGAAGATATCTGTTTTTGAAACACCACGGCCGTCAACACTAATCATAAAGAGGTTGATGTATAAAAAAGGGATCTAATCCACAAGACATGAAAGAGATTAATGGGACATTTTCATTGAAGCATGTGAAAAGAGACATGTTTTATTCAGATATATATACAAATTATGGACAAGTTAACACTAAACTAATTTATTGAAGGCTCCAAAAGTCAACTAATGATGCCCTCAGATCCTAGATACAAAATGAAAGGGTTTCCCCATGCATGTTGTAGTCCCTGAGCTGAAACCCTTTCTAAACTAATCCTGATACAATTCTAGCCCAAAATAACCCCATACAAGTTGAATGGAGAAGAAGAAAAAAAGAAAATGGAAAGAAAGAGAGTGGGAAAAATAAAAAAGGCAGGAGAGACAAAAAAAAAAACATTCATATCCCGCCCACGTGAAATATTTAACAAAATTATCCATCACAAATATAAATGAATTAAAGCGATTGTGACAGCGGCTCAAATAGTAAGGATATGATATACTCACTTGCTTTGTCCTTTTGATAAACATTCACAGAGTAGGTGGTGCGATGGGCGGTTTTTTTTCATATATCTGACAATATCATACCTTTTTTCTTTCTTTCTTGTACGTCTAGTATCATATTAATTAATGGAGACTGATGCTGACAGGGATTTTACTGGAAAGCAACAACAAGGGTAAGTGAAGGACAGGATGCTGATGTTTTATTGGGTAATGTAAAATCCAGGAGACACATTTACAATGATGAATCAAGCTGCACGACATTTTATTAATACTTAGACTGCTGAACTACCAGGATGATTACTCAAAGTTGTATTTATTATGTATAGATTGTCGAAATAAGACTACCTTAACTTATCCGATTGCATTCGTGGAGATCTGGTGGTCTTGCGAGAACCCATATGCATGCAATGTTGATAATTGGTAAGTGATGTGTATTACTGCATATTTGTAAAAAAAAAAAAAAAAAAAAAAAAAAAAAAACTTACGCCAAGTTTACAATTGTCTCTTGATTTATGTATAACACAGGGCACTCCAACTCGTCTCACGAATTGCTAACCTACAATAATGCAGTGTCCCCTTCACTTGCTATTGAGAAACATATTGGCAAAACATTCAACACGAACAATTTAATGTGCAGCTGACAAGCTATAGGTAGTACCTGTGGCGCCATCTTCAGAAAAGACAATGATTAAACTGGAACAGGTAAGATAGAAAAGGGGATAAATCGGGCTTGTACAAAAATCATTGATATGATCTGTTATTTATTTTTAAAGTTAAAATATGATATGTCATTGGCCAATAATGCCAGCAGCTTCTATACAGGTCATATGATATGTGGACAAAGAGGTGAGGCTGGTGTGGAACTGAAACAAGGATTGGTTGCTAATGCAGATTACCATCGTAGGGTATGTAGCACAAAAATAGCTTACCATCTCGTCACGAAACAAATAATCTTTTTTTTTTTTTTTTTTTTTTTTTTTTTTTTTTTGGAAGACATGGTTGTATAGACAATAGTACTGCAGGCTTGGGTAATATGGATTTGGAATTTGGCGGCTCTTTTGCGTTTGGTAGTCAGAATATTTGCTAGTTTAGTCGATCCTTTACTTGTTTTTGTTTTTTTGTGCTTGGGCTTGATTTTGTATCACCTTGGCTTATGAATACACAGTTAAAAATAAACAATTCTTTGTCTCTTATTTACAAGACGGTGACGAATAGAAAAAAAAATGTCTTGTCTCTCTCTCTTTTTTTTTTTTTTTTACTTTTTCCTTTTTCTGGTCAATTTTTTTTTTATCCCTTTATTACAACTCATACGTTTTTTAGATGTTATCCAATGGAAAATTCTCTAATGATCCGTTCAAGGTAGAAGGAACCATCGACCCAACGACGGAGATTGGCCAAGAGGTACTCTCACAGCCTCCTGCCACACGCGCAGAACTATGGAGTTACTACTTATACTACTCTGGAAACAACGGATGGAATTTTTATCAATTTATTCCGACATTGTTACAATTGATGAGCACGAAAGGCGGATTCAATCCAGATAAACCAGGTCACCAACCCTGCTCACTATCAACAAATGACGGTTCAGCGTGCAATGTACCATGGAACGGTGCTGCCAATGGCATACCTGTGTTTTCCGTAACAATGTATGCCAATGCTATTTCATTTGCGGCTCAGTTCCTTATCTTTATCACGTTTGGTTCCTTGGCGGATTATGGCCGGTTTAATTTTTATATTCTCATCATTTCTACGTTGATCAGCTGTGCCTCGCAGATCTTGCCCATTATATTTTTATACGATGACGGACATAGTTGGCCAGGTATGATGGTATTGAATATCGTTGGACTTGTCTCATATGGTGCCACCTTAATCTATTATGCCGCGGCGTTTCCTACTTTGAGGTATAGTGTTGAACCAGATCCTTTTCCGTTTTTTATTTTTCATATCCCGCTCAACATTTTTTTTTTCTAACCCCTAAAAAAATATAGTGATAATTTACCTCTTGTTCGAAACATCCGCGCGGATCCCAACGTATCTGTTGAAGATACATTGACAGTAGTCGAAAGATGGAGGAATCATGTCTCGGCAGTGTCGACAGCGTTCTCAAATATCGGCTTTCTTGTGATTTCAGGTACACATTTAATATTCAGATGCCGCTCACTGTGTTAATCTTTTTTGTATTTTTTATGATATTTTCGAACCTAAAGCTATTTTTACCGGAGTATCATTCATTCCATGGTCAAAGGGTCCTTTTTTTAATAATGGGGCACCTGTATTTGGAAATACATTGGCATATTATTGTGTAGCATCTTTAGTGGCTGGTGCATATATGCTAATCAACGCCATTCCCTATTTCATGTGCCGGCCGATTGGTCGTCGTGGCCCACCTCTCCCTAAAAACGAACATCATCTTACCATAGGATGGAAAAACTCTTTTAAGGCATTAAAGTAAGACATATTGATGTGGATTATCAAATGGTTATTTACTTTGACCCCTTTTTTTTAATAGAGAGGCGAAAAAATACCGCTACCTGTTTTTATATTTGATCAGTTATTTTATGTTCAGCGATGGTGTGAATGCAATTAGCAACTTTCAGACTTTTTTACAAAACTCAATCACCAACTTTTCAGCCACACAAACAGCTGGAATGGGTTTATTATCTGCTGTCACCTCCATCATTGGATGCTTTTTCTTCCTTTACTTGCAAAAGTATTTCAACTTCAGTACCAAGACAATCTTAATGACCATCATCATACTAACAAGTAAAAATAAAAAATAGATAGAACGTCAGGGGTACAGAAAAAAGCAAGTGCAAAAGACTAATGATTTTGATTTATTTGCAGGTGTCATTCCGATTTGGGGATGTTTTGGTATACGATTTGATGATTTTGGAATCAAGACAAATTGGGAACTTTGGGTATTGGCTGCTTGGTCAGGTCTATTCACGGGTCCGATTTGGTAAAACAGAAAGAGGCGATATTGAATAATAATGCATGGTATTAAAAACTTTTTAATAATAATATACGCTAGGGCGTTCCAACAATCATGCTTTGCAGAATTGGTGCCGAGAAATCAGGAAAATTTATTTTTTGGCTTTTTTGGTCTAGTCAGCAAAGCTTCTTCATGGATAGCACCAACGGTGATTGGTGTAGTGACACAGCAAACTTCAGCCATTTATACTGGATGGC
The DNA here is from genome assembly GCA_002105175.1 of Absidia repens. Taxonomy (NCBI): domain Eukaryota; kingdom Fungi; phylum Mucoromycota; class Mucoromycetes; order Mucorales; family Cunninghamellaceae; genus Absidia; species Absidia repens. The sequence continues at coordinate 633,519 of MCGE01000017.1, forward strand.
CTGTCATTGTTGCACTTTTTGTCTTGGCTATTGTCACTCTATGGTTTGTCGATATGGAAGCTGCAAAATTAGAATTGCTACACATGGAAATTCATCAAGAGCTTATCCATAATATGGCAGCAGCAGCAATGGATCATCAAGATCGGTCATCGTCTCCATCAGCCAACGAAAATGAAAAAGTACCCATCATCATGATGGAATTATCCACTGAAGGTGGAAGTGAAGCTGGTAGAAATTATTGATTTTCATTGTTTTAATTAATATAAGAAACTGTATTGAATTGTATTGTACAATATAGCATAGCTCTGTCGCAGACTGCTTTGACAGGTCAACTGCAGGCTACTCATAGGCATTTTAATCCCAGCTGTTTTTTTTTGATCTCTCTCTTTTCTTTTTCTTTTTTTTTTTTATATCATCCACTGCTATCATTATCATTATCATTATTATCATTATTATCATTATTACTATTATTATATTCATGAATAAAGACACCCTTCACTATCTACAATACTTCTGATATTGTTCGTTTCGCTGGATGCACAGGCTTGATGACTCACTTGGGTTTAGTCGCCATCACACGTTTGCTGGACTTGGTCAGTGAAGCCATGATTGGGGGATGGGAACTTGGTAGAAAGATAGACTAGTAAGTATATCTTGTATTCTTCTATTCGTATTGTTAGTATGCTTATTTATATTATTCTTCATATTTTTGCAACTGCTAATAAACTAGACCTTATTGTTTATAGTATGCTCTTTGTGTAAGGACTTTTACCAACTTCCATTATAGCACACTTCAAGATCTCTCGCCATAACCACGTCTCATCCTCTTCTGCTCAAAACTTTCGAAGGTTCTCCTTGTCATTTCATGGTGAAAGCGCGTCCAAAATTTTTTGTAGGTAAAAAATATACTGTTGACTACTTCTATATATAATACTCACAATATAATATTCAGATACAATACTCAAGGCAAAGTGTTGAAAGTCTGGTGCTCTATTATGGTATGATAAACTATGGATGCATTAAATAAAAATACAGTTGAATGGAATGGACTCATTGTATGCATATTGGTATGCATGACATGATTTTGTTTTCTTTATTTTTAGTTTACTCTATCCGTAAGATTTTGATACTAGCCTGGAAAATATCATACGTTGGGGAAACTGGCAACAAAAACATCCATTTCTGGAAGATCGAAGAAGGAGAAGAAGGTAGTAACAGGGCTCATTGTTATTGCTGTCGCCTTGGAAAAGATTTAAGAAGATAGTGGTGATACAATGATCTTCTCTATTTCTCTGTTTTGTCTAGGTTACCATTCATCCCTGGCATGAAACAGCCGACATATTTGCATGCGACAACCAACATTACCAGCAATATAAACAAAAACAACCATATGGATTGGATTGATGAAGGCCCAATTATGGGGAATGCAACAAGAAAACCAATGGATCACCTACTGCGATCAAGTGGTAAAGTGAAAAAAAGAAGAAGGGGTAAAGGCACCACTATGAGTGTGAAAAAAGGAGTTATGGGTTATCTTGCTTAATTTACTTCTTTTTGCTTAGCCAACAAAATAAACATCTGATAGACAGCGGATCAACAAACTAGTACCTTGAATTGACCACATCAGTGCAGGTAATACAAAAGGACAGGCAAGTGATTGACTGAATAGACAAAAAAGTCTAATGATTGTATTGATTTTTTTGTTTTTTTGTTTTTCTTTATGTGTTAGGGAGAAAAGTCCTGGATTATGGATCTGTAACTGAGATGTCTTTGGGTATGGATATGGAAACTGAGGATGATTGGACACTCTTCGCAAATGGCTTTTGGCTATAGTTTAGTTAAAAGATCTCTTAACATGATTAGTGTAGTACTTATTACTTTTATGTATTACTTTATTTGTCGGAATAAAAAAAAGATGGATGTGTCGTTATTTGTATGCATGAAAAACAAACCAAGAAAGATTGGCTACCATGTGATCTGTTCTCCTTTATCATTATATATCCCTTCTTTTTGTCTACATTTTTCTTGTCTTTTTTCCCTTTTATTTGCCTTTCTTTATATTTCTTTTTTTTTTTTTGTCTCTCACTATCAAAAAAAAAAAAAAAATGTTGTCAAAAGAAAAACTGCTGAAGGATCCATTTGAGACGGACGAGGACGTTATAGATCCTAACACTGACCACGGGAAGGAAGTTCTCTCTCAGCCACCAGCAACACGATGGGAATTATGGAGCTACTATCTATACTACAACGGTAATAATGGGTACGCTCTCTACAGCTTTCTTCCGACACTATTACAATATCTAGCTCAGAAAGGTGGTTTCAATCCTACGGTCGAAGGTCATCCTCCATGTAGCCTTAATATCAGCAATGAAGCACCTTGCAATGTACCATGGCTCAATATGCCGGACGGGATCCCTGTTGTGTCCATGCTCATGTATGTTACCGCTATTTCTTTTGGAATTCAATTTCTTCTTTTCACCACATTTGGGTCATTGGCCGATTACGGACGGTACAACCATTATATTTTAATCACCGCCACTTTGATCAGTTGTACTGCTCAAATTTTGACTATTCTGTTTGTCAATAATGATGGTTCTGGATGGTCAGGAATGATGGTATTGAATATTGTTGCCATGATCTTTTATGGTGTCAGCCTTGTGTTCTATGCCGCCGCTTTCCCTTCTCTAAGGTAAGACAATGCATAAACAACAAATCAAGCGGGATATTTACCGGCCTCGCCATTTTTTTTGTGTTTTTTAAAAATAATGACAACTATTAGTGACAACTTACCATTGGTTCGAAGTGTACGGGCAAATCGATCCATATCCGTTGATGAAACTCAAAATGTTGTTGAGAAATGGCGAAATCATGTTTCTGCAATATCTACCACCTTCTCTAACATCGGGTTTTTAGTTCTCTCAGGTACGAAATGCCGGGATTTAAAATATACATGATGCTCACTCCCCCCCTTTTTTTTTCCTTTGCAGCTATCTTTTCCGGTATAGCATTCATTCCATGGTCTCAAGGACCCTTTTTAAATGATGATCATGAATTTGGAAATACTGCTTTGTACTATTTTATCGCCACGGTAACTTGTGCTGGGTATTGGCTCGTATTTAGTATTCCGTACTTTATCTGTCGCCCAGTCGGAAGACGCGGTCCCCCACTACCAGCAACAGAAAATCATTTGACTATTGGCTGGAAATCAATTTTCAAGGCACTGAAGTTAGTTACAATTTTTTCTCTTTTTTTTTTTTTCATAAGTGGGTGATTTATTTACTTATTATTTTATAGGGAAGCGAAGAAATATCGGTATCTTTTTATGTATTTCTTCTCTTACTTCATGTTTAGTGACGGTGTGAATGCTATTAGCACTATGCAAATGTATATTCAAAATGACATCACTTCCTTTTCAGCAACCCAAACTGTGGTTCAAGGCCTCATCACTGCCATCACTTCAATCGTGGGTTGTTTCTTCTTCTTATTCCTATCTAAAAAATTCAATGTCAGCACCAAAGCCAACTTGATGACTATTGTGATTGCAACAGGTAAAAAACAAAAAAAGAATAAAGGCAGCAAGGTGTATGGAAGCATTTATTCACTTCTTTATATGCGGGTTTTGAAAAAGGCATTATTCCTGTATGGGGTTGTTTCGGCATTGGGTTAGATAACTTTGGAATGAAAAAACAGTGGGAGCTTTGGATACTCAGCGCTTGGTCAGGTATAATGAAGAATAATATCTATCTATATATATATATTGTATTGATTTTATGCTTATGATCTCGCATTTATATTTTATCGATCTAGGCTTCTTCACCGCACCCATATGGTAAGAGATAAAAAAAAAGAGAGAGATCGGATACCGAATCCGTGTTAACACTTTATTTTATTTTACACAAAAGGGCTTGGCAACAAACACTTTTAAGCGAACTGATTCCTGCTGGTAAAGAAAATATGTTTTTTGGTATGTTCGGTATTGTCAACAAGGCTTCGTCATGGATTGGGGCTACAGCGATTGGTGCAGTGACTCAACAAACCGCCAACGCTTATTATGGATGGCTTATAATTGCTTTTCTTTTTTTGTCGGCCACTATTATTCTTTACTTTGTTGATGTCGAAGCTGCCAAATTGGAAATGCTGCATATGGAAATTCAGCAAGAATTAACAACGTCTTCTACAGCTATATCTAGCACCTTACCGGCGACAGGTGAAGTTGGATCTTTGGAAAAAGTAGAACTCATTGAACAAGAAGACATGAAATCCACCAATAGTCAACAAAATCATTAGCATATTCTATTTATTTTTGTTGTGTACTTTTTTGTAAAAATAAAAATCAATGCTCAATATTTCTGCCCCTGAATCTGTGTTTGAAATAGCATCGTGGTCTCCCTTCTCTCCTTTTTGTTTCGTCTTTATATCATTTTATTTATATAAATGGTTACATTACTACCCAAAGGCATACTGTATGCTTTGCTTTGCTTGCTAAAAAATTACGCGTCGGGGCTGATCCAACATGGAAGATAGTTAGACATGGTAAAAGCGAACTAGAAACTGAAACTGGACAACGCCTGTTCTTTCGGCTAATGCTTTACTTTTAGGCTTTACCTTCTGCATATCACAACCGGTAAATGTGGCTTCCTTTGAAATATCTTTATATTATTCAATTGACACAGTTACTTACTTTTCCCATTTTCTTCTCTTTCCTTTTCACTTTATTACTCGGTATGGCCTTTTTCCAGAAGCTGTGGAACAAGCCGTTTGATGTCGAAACAGAACACGATCTTGAAGACATGACTGAAAAACATACAACTGAACAAGCTCAACCACCTGTGACAAAACTTGAACTGTACTCCTACCTGCTATACTACTGTGGGGTAAGTCTGCCGATGCTTATTTATCACTCTTACTGATGATAAAATATCAATACACTAACTCACTTTTTTTTTTTATTGCTGCTGCTGCTGCTGCTGTTATTATTATTTCATTCAACTTAAAATAGGACAATGGTAAAACTATCTTGAAATCAAGAGAGTGTGGGGAGGGAGTAGAGGAGATATTCACTATGCTGTTACTCGACTGACAACTCTACTTGTTTGAAAAATTAGGACATACAATGTATTCTTATATGCCGACACTACTTCAATACATGGCGTATCGTGGTGGCTTCGATCCTGCATCACCAACAACACGTGGATGTGACCTCAATAATATATTAAACCCATGCCATGTCTCTCTATCTTCTCACAACAGCATTGGCGACGGAATTCCAGTTTCTTCTATGGTATTGTATGTGCAGGCCTTTTCATTCTTTATTCAGTTCCTCTTATTTACAACATTTGGCGCACTTGCTGATTTTGGACGAACCAATCTGTATATTGTAATAGGTGCTACCATTCTCGCATGCACTGCTCAGATTATTCCAGTGACTTTGATCAATGATGATGGCTCCCACTGGTATATAATGGCTGTCCTCATGTTTCTTGCTCTTGTCGGATACGGTGCTACACTTGTCTTTTATCTTGCCGCTTATCCCAGGCTTAGGTAATCAGAAAAAAAATAATCATATATTCATGCATGGTTCTCCTTTTTTTTTTTGTTCTCATTATTCTATGTGTTTGTTTGTTTTTAGTGATAATTTACCTATTGTACGAAGCGCATTCAGAAACAAATATTTATCACAAGACGAGTTATACAATGTCATAGAATATTGGAGGAAGACACTTTCTGTGCTATTGGTTGCAGCATGCTTCTCGGGTCATTTCTTTATATCAAGTAAGTTGTATCCCCCCTATCCGCTATCTCTATCTTCCTCCCTCCCTCTCTCTATAGATCGACCATCTTTCTGATATCCCTATTTCTACCCCACTTTGTTTCTTTTATTCTTAGGTCTTTTAGCTGGTGTTTCATTTTTACCTTGGCCAACTGGCCCGTTTCTTACCGATGGTCATACTTTGGGTGATACTGCTTTATATAATTATATTGGTACAGTCGTGTGTGGTGTTTATTGGTTATTACTCAGTATCCCGTTCTTTGTTACGCAACCTTCAGGTCGACGAGGTCCATCGTTTCCAAAAAACGCATGTCGCTTGACTTTTGGTTGGAAAACAATTATATTGACGTTGAAGTAAGTTAAATGGTGACTATAAAAGATACTGAAGCTTTGATCTTTGTGAGGGGGGGGGAGTGGGGGTGGAATAGAATGATCTAATTTTTATATTCTTCTCCTTTCTTCAATACAAAACCTAGAGATATGCGACGCAACCGGTATTTATTTACATACCTCTTGGCTTATTTTCTTTTTGCCGATGCTCTTTCAACAATGGATCAATTGACGGCCATTATCATAGGACAAATCACGCACTTCTCAACTCAACAACAAACTATTATGGGACTGGTCTTTGGTGGTAGTAACCTCTGCGGCTGTGCTTTCTTCCACTTTATATCAAAACACTTTGGACTCTCAACGAAAGCAATTCTGATAATCAATCTTAGTGCAGTCACATTAATCACTGCGTATGGAAGTATTGGTATTGTATCTCCTACGATTGGATTCAAGTCCAGAGAAGAACTTTGGGCTTACTGCACGTCAGGTTTCTTTGCAGGAGGGATAATGTAAGGAAAAGTAGTGATGATTTATGATATGTGAATGTAAGGCATACGTCATTGCTCAACTTGTTTGATACATTTATTAATTATATAGGGCGTATCAAACGGCAATGCTGGCTCAGCTGATCCCGAAAAGCAAAGAAAACCTTTTCTTCGGGATTTTCGGTATCGTCAGTCGCGCTTCGTCGTGGATGGGACCAGTGGTGATAGGGGCAATCGCACAGCGCACTGGTAATTTGTGGACTGGTTGGCCTGTTATTTGTGGGATGTATGTAGTAGCAATAGTGATTCTTATTAGTATAGACATGGATGCTGCTAAGGCGGATCTATTATTATTAGAAAATGACGAAGTTGATGACAATAAAAAAAATTGATTATATACCACTTCCTTTTTTATTTTATTTTTTTTGAACTAGCCACACAGTCGCATTCTGGTGGCATGTCGGTAATGCGGTCCTTCGGGAAGTCCACCTATATTGTTTGGCATGTCATCCCCCCCCAAGGAATAAGACATTAATAAAATCACTCAGAATTATTTGGAATGAACTTTTTCCATTTTGTAGCTATGATATAGAACACCCGCAATCATACGCCAAAGAACTTATTGCAGTGTGTAGGTAGAAATTATTGTAATACAAATTTTCTTATATATATATATTTAATAAAGGCCATTTTATTACCACCTGTACATATACTTTCGCTTTGTCTGATTTTGATTTTCTTCTTTTGGAGAATGAAAAACGGCACTCTGGAATACCGTTCACGTCAAAAAAATGCTCTGACCAAAAGGCGGGATTTCAATTGAATTTTTTATAAAGGCTTACTTTCTAATTTTTTCTTTTTCTTTTTTTTTAACATTGATGTCCTCCGATGGTCTGGTGATCACGGAGTGGGATTTTTTTTTTTACATTTAGAAGATCTTGAAAAAGGGCATGACAAAGGACATGGGGAAACCCTTTCATTTGGGATGTAGGTTTTAGTTATCATATTTCTGGTATGCAGTGGTGACATACCAGTGGGCTCAAGTGGTCATACAGCGATTCCGGAATGGATTAGGTGGCCCTCTAGTGGAATCTACATTGTCGGGCAAAGTGATTATGGGTTTACAATGGTTAGCTTTCTTTTTACTAAGTGATATTCAATAGATGTATGCTTCAAACAACTTGCTGGTTTGGCTCAATATGGCTTATTTGGCCTCCCGTAGAAATAGCATCTACCCTGTATACTATAAATAGTAGTGATGGTTTAATTAGTCTATAAAATAGCTATTATATTGAAATAAAATGTTATTGTTTTACAGCACCACTTTACTTTTTTGTCTTCATGAAGCTTTATTACTTTTACGCGCTGTATGTGAACCCTGTCCTTTTTTTTTTTTTTTTTTTGTTACTCTTCTAAAAAGGAATTGAAGTTGAAAAGTGTAAATATACTGCTTACTGAAAAGTGTTGGTTATGATGAAAGCGCAAAGCTGTCTACTTGTGGACGTTGAAAAATAGCGAATATGATGATTGATTGCGCGATTGACTGTTTGATTGATTGTGTGATTGATTATGTGTTTTGAATTGTGTCTCTCCTAGATAAATCACCACCAATCCTACATAAACGTGATCGATACAAGTAGAATACAGAAACGACTTTTAATTTGAGACATGAAGGATCACATGGACCAGCAATTAGATAGAAAATGTATGACTTTCCTGCTTTTGTCCTTCTTTTACACTCCCTCCCTTTTCATATTTTGTAAAATAAAAGGCTCTTTTTTTTCGTTATACATATAACAATGAATACATCACCACTGCCAAATCACAAAGTTACGCCATATATGAGTAGTGGAACTATCGATGGCATTTTTGTTGTTGCCTGTTATACATTATGGATCATTGCGATATCCTGGAATGTCGTTGGTGGATACCTGGTCGATACTATATATTATTGATCACAATTCGTTATCGTGGTTAGAAAATCCATGCTCATTGGTCAATCAATAAAAAAAAAATCGAATAGTTTTTTATTTGAAAAAATAAGCACAGAAATCGTATCTTTGAACAATAGCACAGTATGACTTTTTTTTTTTACTAAAATATATATAGCCAGTGGAGAATATCAAATCTGTGTCGATCGTGATAAATCAAATGTTTTCTATTCGAAGTTTAGCAGTACCCTGTTATGGTCATATCTATATATGCCCATCGCTGCTTTTTTTTATGCCTCCTTCATTGAAAAACCGTTGAATATATCTCTCTCACCAAGTCTACTATACATACTATGTTGATGAGTACAGTACAGTACAGTTTGGAGTAAAATAAACAGAACGCTGATCATGACGGTTAGTCGAATTCACTTCATACCTATGATATTATAGCTTCTTTTTCTTTTGTCCACACATAGACACCAGATTTTATTCCTACACACACGTGTAATGTACAGAGTGAATGTACTAATGTGACAAGATAAACTAGACGATATGAGGCAAAAGTAAAACGGTGAAAAGTATTTTATTCAGATGTGAGCATAAACATTGATATCTAAACAAAACTAGTAGTGATTGTACCATGATAACAATCTAAAATTGAGGTAGATAAGTGCGTGAAGTTGAGGTATTTTATTGCATAATAAATATAATGTAAGATACGCTAGTTCAATTGAGAACTGGCTATTCTACAGTGAGTGGCAAACTATTCTATCGAGAAAGGAGTACAGTAAACCCGACCGAAGCGCTTTATCTTGACTACAAAGACATCAAATGAATAGAATAAAAATGTTGCCAATATTTAATGGTAATATTTACTGACATTTTGAGATTTATACATAAAAAAAAAAAAAAAACTGACATGATAAGAGAACCACCACATGGACACGGTTTTACAATGTTGAAGTAAAGAAGAGGGGGTTCCTTTTCCGTGTCCACCAAAAAATAGAACCCCGAAAAATAGAAGTATTTCAAATGCCGTCCACGTGAAAATCTTTTCGCTTGTGTTTATTTTTCGGTTTGTTTTTATTTTTCCTCTCTCATTCCTTTTTTCCTTTCTCTTTTTTTATTTTTTATTCTTCATCACCATTCAACTTCTTTGAGGTGATGGTGATCTTAGATTAATGTCAGGATTAGTTTAGAGGGTTTTCAGATCAGGGATTACAAGATACATGAGGAAACCCTTTCATTTTGGATACTGGAATTAGGACCCACCATTAGTTGAATTTTTTGTGTCTTCATTAGCTTAGTTTAATGGTAGTTTGTCCATGACTTGTATCTATATCTGATTAAAATATGTATTTTTTTTTTACTTTTGTAATGAAAAATGTCTCATTAGTCTCTCAGGCCTTATGCAATATATCCCTTTTTTATTACCCATTACCCCTTTTGATTTGCATTGACAATTGTTGTGTTTCAATAAAATATATTCCTTTAGTTTTCATAATGTAATAACACATTGTCTTCGCTCCCATTTTACCATACACCCTTTAGAATAGTGTTAACCATTCTTCAAGTCTCACGATAGACTACTTCATTCTTTCTTCAATGGACCCATCCATTCAAAACTATGTTTCAACGAACCCCTGTCCTTTAGTTTTTTCATCTACCAATATTCTTCAATAAAGTATACCTTTTTATTGATTAACCATCCTTTGACTAAACAATATCGTTATTGTAGCTGTTATTTTCCCGTGTTTTATTAAGCACTTTCTCCCGGCAACTACGACTAGTATTCCCGTATAACCTCAGGAACTGGTTGATAGTCTTAATTTACTTGTTAACAAAGATGCTTATATTTTCGCCCACCAATCACACAAAATAATATAAGTACTATTGCACCTGTAGCTGCCTCCATAAAACGCTTTCAATTTTCTTTCCGGGTTATCTATGACTACTTGCCCTACGACAAATTATTTCCCTCCCCCGCAACCACCATATATCGACTGATTGACAATCATATTAGTCAGCCTAGACCATGCTGCCTGCCTAACCTCCGTTAGAGTGAAAATATAGTTTTATTTTTTATTTTTTGCATATGGTATAATAATAATGATAATGATAATGATAATGATAATAATAATAATAATAGTAATAAAAAGTACCAGACTGAAGCATATCATTTCATCCCACCAAAACTCACACTCCGGCAACATTCCCCCTGATACCCAGTAGATCTTATTTTTTGCCTAAGGGAGACATTTTATTTCAATCTATATTATGTGGCATAATTAAAAAAAAAAAAAAAAAAAAAAAAAAAGCGTTGAGGATAATATAGAAAATCAATAACTCGGGTATCCAAAAAAAAAAAAAAAAAAAAGGTGTAATCATGTGTGTGAGGAATAGGTAAAATTTGTTTGGATCATGTCTAATAAATCACTTGAGGGAAGTATTGATATATATGAAGGGTTGTCTATTCTACAAGGACGAAAAAAAAAGTTGAAAAAAGTAAAGGGGAGAAAGAGAGTGTATTAAAGCTATACTGAAGACAACTTTGGCGACGAGTAACGGCAACTCGATGTCATCATACTGGTGTAGAATGCATATCAGTGGAGGACCTATTTTGTTTTAAAATGGCTTGTTGCAAGTCGGTTGATACAGTGTATCCAGTATATTCAATGTCGGAATCGTCAAGTAGTGTGTTTTGGGTGGTGCTGATGGAGGTGACTGGGCGTTGTTTTCCAAAAAGGCTCCAGTGCACTAGATTACAAAATCGAGTTAGCCTTCAGTGTGTTTTTTATTTTGTATCTCGTATTGTTTGGTTTTTTGTTTTTTATGCTTACCAAAAGACTTCAACCCTCTTCCGAAATTTATTTCACATTTGATGGCAAAGGCAAGTGTAAAGATAGTCATCAGAATGGCTGTTGACGCTGTTATATACGAATATATAAATTAATAGTCATAAAATATCTTTTTTTTTTTTCTTCTTACCGTAAAATAAAATGATGTACCAGGGCTCAGACATATCAGTGTGCTGAGACATCATCCACCCATTGATACCGATGAATCCCAATTGAATAGCAAGGAATAGCCCCATTTCCCAATGATTTTCATCAGAGACCTATTTTATGATACGACATCAAATAATATTTGTAAGTGAGTTTTATTTTTTCCTTGTAAAAGTATATATCTTACAGCTTTTCTCGCTAAAAACAAGCCAAATAAACACAACAAGGCCATCACACCAGGAATCCAGGACTGCGGATCGCCGTCAATAATTCCGAGTACGGTATAAAAGATCATAATAAACACTTGAAAAAAGGTATCAATTCGGAGTATCAAACTAAAGCAACTAACAGTGAAGTACATGGCTATTGGATCAAGCAATCAAAGGGAAAAGGTTAGTGCATTATCTATATAATATTTTCAACTTACATTGTACAGTGATATGTGCTCCAACTTTGCGATACGTTTTCCATCCGTACTCCAGCGAGAGCTTGTACACAACATATGTTGTAGGTATAAATAGTAGACCAATTGCTCCAGTCAGAAGAGTTTGTAAGGTGAGATTCATCTTGAGCATTTCGTTGTTATATGAAGAGGTTGCTAGCATTTTGCTTGTCTCCAGACATCCCTATATATATAGCGCAGACATAAGACAGTTGATGATATCAGTAAGGATAATTTCTTTGATCATGTGTCTCCGATCCACCGATTTACCGTTGCGCCAAATCCCGCCGAGAATAAATTTAACACCCCACTTGTGATTACAGTCAAAGAGCTGCAATGAATCAACTAAATATAAAGAAGATGAGAAAAAGAAAATTGTATGATGATTTGCCAATGGTACAATATCACTGTGCCATACACGTCATCCAACCCGTCCCCTTGAAACAAAAAATCATTTACCGCATCAATAACAAGCCAAAGTCGCCATACTTCAAAAAGCATAAACCAGATCACTTCAATACGTACGTGTTGCATCTTCATTTGAGCCGGGTAACCAATTCCTCCATAGGACATGACGTTGACCGCGATGATAATGAGAAGGGTCATAGAAATCAGCACTTGAAAAAGGGCGAGAAATAAAAACGTTTTGGTCCATCGGTTTAAGAAGATACGTCCACTCTACAAAACAGGGAAATAGGCGTGAGATAAATAAAGGGCTTGTAGTTAGAAACAGATAGAAGCAAAGAAAAAATATACCCATTTTATTCAACTTACTGCTTTACTTGATAATAGTTGCATTTTGAGTTATTTGCGCCGGTCGATTATAAAGAGATGGCAATATGTTAAAGTAAGGATTAAAGCAAAGGGAAGGGGGAAAAAAAAAAATCAAAGAATCAAAAAAAAAAAAAAAAAAAAAAAAAAGAAAAAGAAAAAAAAATGCTGTGGGTTTAAAAAGATGTTCTTTATTTGGAGAAGCACTATTTTTAGCATTAACAAAAAGTACAAGCCCAGGGGCATTCCATTAACAGGTGTGATTTTTTTTTTACAATATGGATGATCAGTCGCGACCATTTTTGCATAAACGATTATAAAACCTGGCCAATAAACATAAAAGTCCATTGGTGTACTATAAAACACATCAAGGAAAATATGATTCAACAAGTTTCTAAAAGTTTGTTTCTCATATGACATCTAGTAATTAAAATAAAAGGTTTATTATGATTTGCAATAAAATAGGGTAACTAATAAAACTAATTCACATGTATAAATGCAAAGTGGGTATATGTATAAATAACGGGATATATTCACGTCTATACTAATGAGGAGTTGATGAGGCAGCAGTAGAAGGAATGTCAGAATTTCGGTTGGATAGCTGATGGCCAAATGGAGGAGGAAGCGCAACATTAAACATGCTTGTGGACTTGTTATCTTGAAATTGGCTTCGCATATTCCGGATGACCTTGGTAAAATCAGTATCGTATCCTATCAGGGCCACAAATAGGAGATTGGTAATAGGCCAAAGTGTGTTCACCAGAGGAATAAAATAGGAATTGCCGAGTTTCTATCCGAAGACGAAGGTTAACACATGCACACACGTATACACACACGCACTCAGACATAATATATTACTTACTGATCCAATTCCCACAGCCGAAATCAGGTTGACAATAGTAAGTAATAAACATCTTGTGCAATTATAAGCGGCAATAGATATGTATTGATGTTTGCTAGCTGTAACGAGTCCTTCCCGATTCAGTTTTCGCATATGTCGCACCAGTATAAAACATATCATACATGTTGCGTAAAAATCCACAACTGTATCTATACTTGTATAGACAACACCAACCTAGTATTAAAAAACAAAACAAAACAAAAAATCACAAACATACAGTGAGCGTTTCTATTTGATTTCCTTGATACATATATCCTATACTTACAACATGACTGTCCCGATAATCACATGAGCCCGTTTCAGTGTTATAGTTGATATGCACAAGCGAAATATCCACAATAGCTGCTACCAACCGAACGAGTAAAATAAAACAATGAAATATAAATATCCGTTTTTTCCAGTGAAGAGAGACCACCGAATAAATACGACCCATAAGTACCCCATCTCCAGACATCATACTGAGATGGTAAAATACATCAGCAGATCGTCCTAGTGCCACACAACTTGCTCCATTACTAATTGTAAACAGTAAAACCCACCGCGCAAGAAATATGTCAGCTCCGTCAGTTCAAGGGATATTGTAAGTGACAAATAACTTTTACTTACGGTACGCTAAGTGCAACAAACAGACTCGTTTTGAGCGCCATGAAGAGTGCCATTGAGCATTTGAGGAATTTGATATATTTGGGTGTAGTTCCATGGTTGTAATAATATGCATTTCGAATAAAAACAGGAGCACAAACACCAATTACAACACCGTAAAGTACATACTCTGAGACTTGATCGCTAGTGAGTCTTGTCTCCGTAGCCATACATGAATTGTGTTTGTTGAGATAAAAAATAAATTATAAAGAAGACGTGTGCGGATAATAAAAATCACACAAAAAAAAAAAAGAAACAAAAAAAGAAACCCTATCCCATAGTTTCTCTTGACTGAAACTTGGCGAACCGAGAAAATATGGATTGCAAAGAAAGATAAAAAAAAAAAAAAGAATTTGACAAGCTATTTTGAAATCCCGCCGTGTAACCTTTTTTTCATATTAAGCAGATGGACGACATAGTTCAGGAACTGGAGACCGAAAGCTGAGGTTTTCAGCCACTACTTGAGAAGAAAAAATTGATCATTGTTAAATGAAACACATATATTTTGACCTCGATCAAAAAAAAAAAAAAAAAAAAAAAAAAAAAAAAAAAAAAAAAAAAAAAGGAAAAGATTGCTTTAGCAGAAATATTAACTGTGAACTACTTTATAATAGAGGTGAGCAACTGGTACCTCATTTGTTGCTGATGGATCGTCTTTTGTATACTGCCCCAAAGATATATATGATACTTGAAATACCGGATGATCATCACACTGCATGAAATGTCGATACTGCTAGTATTAATCTATATTTTTCATTGTTTCACTGGAAGTTATTACCCTTTATGCAGGTGCCCAATATCCAACATTTTTGATCCTCCCCCCTTCCTCCAAAAGAAAAAGTATGAACGTGCCTGATTTTTTTTTTTTTTTTTTTTTTTTTTTTGCCCCATCAAGCATGAGACATTCACAAAAGAAGGCACATATGATAAAAATAACGCCCCTCCCTTCAAAAAAAAAAGATGTTTCATGATAATAAGATCGATAAAACTTAATTATTTTAGCAAACCAACAAATAATCAAAGAAAAGAAGACATGGATAAAAAATGAAGGGAATACAATGATAATGATGTTTATTGATAATAATAATAATAATATATAATAAAGAACCGATTCAGTTAAATAAAACAGATAAAAGAAAAAGTATAGTAAACTATGGGCCGAGTTCTACACACTGATAGCTAGGAAATACCAGTTCATCATCCAACATTTTGCGCAATTGGTCTACGATGAATCGTTCAATCTTGCCAACATTCTTGAGGACTAATACAATGATAATATAAAAAATGATCAGTATGATATCTTGTACATGGAGAATTTGTTTCTATAGATGATTTACCGTGCTTTTGTTCATCGCCGACCACTGATTCAATTTGTACTTGACGTAGAAGACTAAGCGCAAATCAAAAAAAAAAAAAAAAAAAAAAAAAAGGTCTTGAGTTTCACTTTCTTTTCCATTAAAAAAGTCTCTTAATTTACCTTTCCAAACCAACGGCACTTTTCCCTCGTAATGATACAACTTCTTCATCATCGGCTTCCAACATCGACACACACACCCGGTTCATGCTTTGAATATAGGCCACTAGAGCTGTCGCTTCAAATTCCACGCTACGGACACGGAGTTGAATAGGTAGAGACATAAAGATCATACTAGGATAATTCATCCGCAGTTCTGTCAAGACCGTCATACTCATGTCCCCTTTGTAAGATACTAAAAGATGCGCTTGAAAATCCATTTGCGTTGCAGAAATATCCTGTAATGGGACGGAATGTGGTACGGACGTGGTTTGTGATGCTGGTGGTGGTGGCAGTGGTGAGGAGGGATTCGATAATGGTGACGAGGTTGTCGCTTCAGGGTTGAGTAGTCGATTTTGATCATCGATCCATGCTTGTCTATTGTCAATAAAAGGAGACGCAAATCGTTGGTCAAAGTACGAGCTATTGGTTGGTGAAGTTGGACTAGGGGAAAAATAACTACCGCTTCGAGATGGCATCGGTCTGGTGTTGTTGAAAGGATGCTGAGGTGCCACCAACGGTGATCTATGGAATGAATGAAGCAGCTGAATTCGTTGCTGCTGCTGCTGTTGTTGCTGTTGCTGTTGATGAGCTCCAGATAAAGAAGACGGTGGTTCTGAATACTGGTGTTTGTTGGAGTTTTCCAAAGAATCAAGGAGCGGATCTCCAGTGTTAGTGGGCGAAGATGACAAGTGTTGATGGGTCACAGAAGGATTCGTGGAGTTTTTGTTGTCACTAGTACTATTGACCGTTTTGCTAGGTGAATCAGTGTCCAAATCATCTTCTGTTTCTTCAGGTTCATAAAACTCAGGAAACGGATCGGTGATGTCAACTATTTCAATCGTGGGAGGTGTTGTCCCCCAGTCAAACGAAGTAACGTGTATATCCCCTATAAATGCTGGTTTATTAATCGCTTGAAAATGACGGTTGAGGAATTGTTGTACATAACCCGCCAATTCATCGTCCAATTTGCTCCAATCAATGTCAAAGGACATGAAATGGAATATATTGCTGAAGAGAAAGAGAGTGTTAATAAATCTTTTTGTTTTTTTTTGGATGAGGGGAAATCCTGGCCATCGTCGGCGTTTTAAATCATTGGTAACCAGTGCCATTTTTTCATGCCTTTGAAAATCTTGACCAGCTTCACCATTTGACAACATGGAATCTGGATTTTCCTATTTTTAGTTATATGGTAATTATAGGAGAGCTGATTGCCATCATGATGATTGAGTTGACGTTGTCTGTACAATACACAAAAAAAAATATTCCCTTTGAGTCCCTTCCCCTGAATCTGTAAGTAAACAGATTTAATTACTCCTTGGTATTCTTTCCTTTACTAATATGTATACATGTAGACGTATGTAAAAGAATATCGTCACAACATAATTATTATTATTATTGAGAGTCTGAGAAATACAAAATAAAACATATTACCATGCGGTTGGTTGGCTTATATGCTTTTTACTCATGAAATGAGGAGTTGTCATAATTTTAGTGAACGAAAAAATTATTATCATGATCATGCACATCATTTGTGGTGAAATGCATCCAATTGTATGCTGATTGTTTTTCCTTCAAATGAACGTCAGTAATGCACGTTTTGGGCCATAAACTGGTTTCTTTGGGGAAAATAATAATGTCAATAGTGGCGGAAGTTAAATTTTTCTAGGTTTGACGATAAATTTGATAAATCTACTCCTTTTTATTTCATTGCCTTTCTTTCTCTTTTCTATTTTTTTTTTATTTTTTATTTTTTTTCATTATTGATCAAAATTAGTATGAGTAGCGTCCAAGCTGTTATTGCTGCTTTAAATCAACAGAATAATCAAAACGATCCACGACAACCTTCAAATCGACAGTCCAAGTCTAACCATGATGTTGCATCCATTAGAGATCGATTTGGAGCCTCGCCTAACGCCACCACAGAATTCAAAATACATCGATCAAGTCATATGGAAAAAAGGGGAACTACTACCGCCACTGTAAATAGACCAGCATCATCATTGGTACCCTTGCGACATGATTCACTTATGGACTCCACGACCCGAACGAAAATCAATCACCAACAAGCAACTAAGCAACAGTTAGTAGAAAGGTTGGAGAGGATGAATATGGAAATCAATCAGTTGAAGCAACAACTATATGATAATGCGATCGACACCCCTAACACACGAACATGTGAATTACCAGAAACGGAAATGCCCACTTTGCCACCTGCATGCTTCATTTGGTTTGACGTAGATGACGACAGCATGGACAACAACAGCAACATTGAAGGTGACAATCTGTCATCATCCGAAATAGACTACGACGACGTAATTGCTGACTACAACCGACATATATTTACTCAGGGACAACAGCAACAAAACATTAACACTCTTCAAAGGCAACTGGCAGCATGCGAAATTGGAACTCAATGGATGATGAATAAATATTTGGGGGAATTGGAATTGGAACGACTTCATACTCGATCATTGGACACCATTGTACAAAATCAAGAAGATTTAATCAACATTATGGAAAGTAAACCCATCGAACCAGTAGACACGGCGCATCAAGAGCAGCAAACCTTTTTATTACACTCACAATTGGAATTACAGCGTATGGAATTGGACGATAAACAGGAAATGATAAATTTGATGGCAGATGAACGGGATATTCTGGTGAATAAAATCAAACGACTCTCACAGCAATTACATCAGCAACAATATTATATCAATCAAACTCCTCAACATTGTGCTGTGGAATCAATGGAAAAGCGATCTAAAAACCATCCCAGGTCACCTTCCTCGTCTTCCACATGTTCCACTTCATCCTACAACACAACGGTTTCATCAACATCCACGTCATGTTTGGACTGGGTTAATATCAACGGTATACAACAGCACAATCAATCCACTTACTTGTTATCATCATTCTCCAAACATCCTACTGCTGCTGGAAATTTATACTCACCACCTCAAACTCCTCCACCAAGAGAAAAACTGCCTCCACTTCCAACATCATCTTCCTCATCATCAGTTACA
This sequence comes from Absidia repens, assembly GCA_002105175.1. Lineage (NCBI taxonomy): Eukaryota > Fungi > Mucoromycota > Mucoromycetes > Mucorales > Cunninghamellaceae > Absidia > Absidia repens. Next base: position 652,338 of record MCGE01000017.1, read on the forward strand.
ACAACACCCAATTTATCTCCGCGATCGACACTGGTCTCTGCCACTCCTTCTCTTTCTTCAAGTTTGGCAACATTGGAATCATCGTCATCATTATCATCGTCAACGACATCTGATTATCAAGGCTCTTTATCACATCAAAGCTCAATGCCAGATATTCGCTCTTATCATGACCAACAATACCATCGACGTACTACATATCATCATCGACGTGACTCGGGTGATCCAGCGTTGGGTTCTCCGGTCGGCAGACATGAAAAAGGCGCTATACGACAAAAATCATTTTGGAAAGGCTGGCGACAACGATTATCAAGTTAATAATACCATGCTGGATCATGTAGTTTTTTATTTAGCTCCCACCTTCCTCTTCTCTCCCTTTTTCTCATTACTATTTAGTTTAGTTAGTATTTAGTTTTATTTTTAGTGTCATCAAAATTTTTTATCTCTTTGTATATATTTGTTAATAAAGCATCTTGTGTCTCTTTTTTCCTTATTTTAAATGTGTATTGTCTGGTCTGTATTGACTTTTATTTTATTTTTTAATTTGATATCAATACAAGATCACTGTGCCCTGAATTCAAGTCAGATGGCTTTAATATCGGTAACCTTAAGGTGTGGCAATACCCCCCCCTCCATTCAATCCCCGCAGGCGCTGGCGCTACTTCCACAAAAAAAAAAAAAAAAAATCGTATCAAGGGGACGCGCAATATCTCTTTTCTTTCTCTTCCAGCTTCATTTTACTTTTTGGCTCAAAAACAGTATATTTGTAACGATTGAATCAGCTTAGCATTTCCATTTACACACACAACACATTCAACCATGTCAGAACAAACAAAGGATAAATCAGCCGACAATATCGAAAAGAAACCGACTGATGACAAAACAAAGGACAAGAAGGATCAAGAAGAGGAACTGGTAACGATTAAAAAAAGAAACTCAACCATGTCTCCATCGCGATCCTATGTCTAACCCATTTATTATATACATATCTAGTCAGAAGAGGATCAACAACTGAAAAGCGAACTCGAACTATTAGTGGAAAGAATCCAAGTAAGCAATACAAAAACCAACAGCTGAGCGTATCTCCAAGATCACTAACCCAAGCTTATTCACTGGTATTTCTACCACTTTTTATCAATAGGGAACACAAAGCGACCTTCATCGTCCTGCTTTGGAACAATTGCGTACCTCGATCCGCACCTCAACAAGCTCTATGACTTCGGTGCCCAAACCTCTCAAATTTCTCAGTCCCCACTACGCTGCTCTTAAAGAAGTATACGAAACATGGTCCTCCTCTGAAAACAAGGTAAATAGGTATACTTTTATCAATACTTGAACGATGACACTTATTTCCTACTTACCTTCTTTTTATTATTAGAACCTTTTCTCTGATATCCTGTCAGTACTGTCAATGACGTATGCTGAAGAAGGTGAAAGAGCTTGCTTGAAGTATCGCTTACATGGCACGGCCGAAGAAGATTTTGGATCCTGGGGACACGAATATGTACGTCATTTGGCGGGTGAAATCAGTCAAGAATACGAAAGTAGAAACGCAACAGAACAATCCACCGACGATATTTTGGATTTGGCATTGAACATTGTACCCTTCTTCTTGAAGCACAACGGTGAAGCGGATGCTGTGGATTTATTACTTGAACTGGAAGCCATTAGTCAGCTCCCTCGATTTGTTGACAAGAATACTTATGAACGTGTCTGCTTGTATATGGTCGGGTAAGCATAGAGTATATATACATATATTACCCGCCACCATTTTGTTATTGTGCGTGTGCTTATATATATATATATATATATCTCATTTCCTTTCTGTTTCCCAATAGATGTGTCAACCTACTTGCCCCTCCTGATGACATCTCATTCATTCGAACTGTGCGCACTATCTATCGTCAACAAGAAAAATATGCTTTGGCTTTGAACTTGTCTATTCGTATGGGTGATATGGATTCTATTAAGGAAGATTTTGAATCCTCTCCTGATCCGTAAGTCTCTATAACGTGTAAATAATTTCTTAACTTACTCATTGCTATTCTCACACGTATCTGGTTTTTCTATATACATATAGTCTTCTCAAGAAACAGATGGCATTCCAATTGGCTCGTCAACAAATCCAAATCGAAACCGATGATGTGGAACTGAGTGAATGCTTGAACAATACTCATTTATCCCGATATTTTATCTCTCTTGCCCGTGAACTCGATGTCTTGGAACCAAAGGTACCTGAAGATATTTACAAAAGTCATCTTGAAAACCATCGTAAGTAAATAAATAAGAATAAAATAAAGCAGAGGAAAAGAGGATGATTGGTCAACTAGTTTATTATATCATTTAGGTACATCCTTCAGCACAAATGTCGATTCTGCTCGCAACAATCTTGCTTCTACCTTTGTCAATGCGTTTGTGAATGCTGCTTTTGGAAAGGACAAGTTGATGATTACGGATGACGACGACCAAAACTCGTCCTCTTGGATTTACAAGACTAAAGATCATGGAATGACTAGTGCTACTGCTTCCTTGGGGATGATTTCTCTTTGGGATATTGAAGTGGGTCTCACGCTAATTGACAAATACATGTATTCCAATGATGACAATATCAAGGTAAGTAATAAAAAAAAAAGGGGGGGAGTGTGAAATTTGAAGGAAAAAGGGTTGACTGGTATATATAAAACTTGATATATCTAACCTTAATGTCAAATATCGTTGTTTTAGGCTGGTGCCCTTTTGGCTATTGGTATTTTGAATGCCGGTGTAAGGGAAGAATCAGATCCAGCTTTTGCTTTGTTATCTGAAGCTATTGAGGGTGGCAACGCCCATGTCCGTCATGCTGCTATATTTGGGTAAAGAATACATATACATTGAATGAATGGTCATGGAATTATATTCATTTTTATTTCATCGATTTCGATCATAGTCTCGGTCTTGCTTATGCTGGGTCTGCCCGCGAAGAGGTTGCAGAACTGTTATTACCTATTGTCAATGATACTGGTCTCTCAATGGAATTGTCATCGGTAGCTGCTTTAGCTCTTGGTATGGTGTTTGTTGGAACATGTCATGGTGATATTACTAGCACCATATTACAGACAATGATGGAACGTGAAGACAAATATCTCAAAGAAACGTGGTCCCGATTCATGGCCCTTGGTCTTGGTCTTTTATTCCTTGGCAAACAAGATGCTTCCGATGCTACGCTGGAAACACTCAAGGCCATTGAACACCCTCTTGGCAAACAAGCTGAAGTCTTGGTGGAAATCCTCTCTTATGCTGGTACTGGAAATGTCCTCAAGGTGCAAAAAATGTTACATATCTGCAATGATCATTTGGACAAGGAAAAAGAAGACGACACACATCAGGCTTTTGCTACCATTGGCGTTGCTCTAATTTCTATGGGTGAAGATGTTGGGACCGAAATGTCTATGCGTACTTTCAATCATCTGGTAAAAAAACAACATAAACAAAAACAAACACTAATGCAATATGATGACGGTGTTAATAAACTCGTTGTTTTTTTTTTAGATGCATTATGGGGAACCCACCATCCGCAAGGCTGTTCCTTTGGCCCTTGGTTTATTGTGTGCCTCGAATCCTACTGTTACAATTTTGGATACTCTCAGCAAATACTCTCACGACAACGATACCGAAGTAGCCGTCAGTGCAATCTTTGCTATGGGCCTGGTTGGTGCAGGCACGAACAATGCTCGACTTGCACAAATGCTTCGTCAATTAGCTAGCTATTATCACAAAGAACCCTCTAGTCTTTTTATGGTGCGCATTGCTCAAGGTTTACTGCATATGGCCAAGGGCACTATGACCTTAAATCCATTCCATACTGACCGACAAATTATGTCTCCTGTGGCATTGGCTGGCTTGATGACAAGCATTATTACATTTACTGATCATAAACCATGTAAGTTAACACCCCTCCCCCACAAAATGATTTGACTGATGATTGCCCAATTCAAATAACTGATAATATCCTTTTCTTTATTTCACTAGTTATCTTTGGTAAGTGGCATTACCTCTTATACTCCTTGGTAACGGCGATGTACCCTCGCTTCTTGATCACATTCGACGGCGAACTCGGTAATTCGCCAGTAACTGTACGTGTGGGACAAGCTGTGGACGTTGTTGGACAAGCGGGTCGACCAAAGACAATTACTGGATTCCAAACACACTCTACACCTGTGCTACTGGCTCACTCTGAGCGTGCTGAACTGGCAACTGAAGAATGTAAGTATATATGTATATGCATATATAACACAAGGATATGTCATGATTATCTGTCGACTAATCACATCTTCCCCCTTATTTCTCATTAGTCATATCTCTGGCACCTGTTCTGGAAGGTATTGTTATATTGAAAAAGAACGCTGATTATATGGAAGAAGATACAGAATAGTGGTTAGCGGTGGTTAGTTATTAGCATTATAGTGTTTTGAAATAAAAAATATAATAAAAAATTGAATGTTTTATAATTTATATTTATGCATTAGATGTTGTATTTGGTTGGAGAGGTCCCTTACGATGGTCGGGGATGAAAATATTGTGACTGAAATTTACTTTTTTTTCCCTTCATCTTTGCGGATGCCGCATATTTTTTTTTTTTTAATTCTGTCGTTTTCTTTTTTTTTTTATATATATATTTTTTTTTTACTTTATTTTTGCTGACTGTTTATGTCAGTGGTCAGATCCCTCCACTTCTTTACTCATACATATTATTCTTTTTTATTCCTCTTGTACATGACTCCTTCTTTTATCATTTGACTTCCCTCACTTCTTCAACCTTATTTGATCTACACCCCTTGAATTGACTTTTCCTTTATTTTGTACTTACATATTCACGGGAACCTATTCAAGGTTATATATTTTTTATCCATATTGTCTCAAATTTTTCTGGGGCCACACTGTCACCACAAAAACAATCGACATGGATCCGATGCTTATACGATGGTTACATCTCGCACCATACGTTGTCTTGATTCCGTTGACATTTGTGATTGCTGTTTTTTGGGTATCCACTTGGCTCCTGCAACTGGTGCGTCCTTTGGCCAAGCTAGTGGCTGCGGTAACAAGTTGTTTTGGGTCCTGGCCTTTGATGGACTCAGATAGCCATCACCATATGACAAGCATGACTTTGACACCACACCAACCAACTTCAAAGATAGCAACCACGTCATTACATCATTGGTCTTTCTCGGACTGTTGTATCGGAATGATTCTTCTGGTTGCTCTGATTGTGTGTGTTTCCATTATTGCAAGTCGATCTCTTGGCAAGGTACGTATGAGGGAGGAAGGGAGTAGGAGTTGGAGGGTAGGGTATCAGGTTACCATAGCCTCATATTACAAATATCCTCATCTCACGTGCTAACACCTTTCTTGTATATTATTTTATGACAGATACCCATTGACGTCACTCAACTTTATACCTGGAAACTATTTCAATTTTACAAAAAAATGGATGACTCAGCACCAGCGACTTTGTTGCAATCATCGATATCAACAATTGAAAAGACAGCAGCAGTACCAGATTCATCATTGATACGACCATTAGAATTATCACCTAATATCAGATCACCACAGAAGCAACAGCCTCCTACCTCGACTTCAATTGTTGAAATCCCAACTAGTACTGCATTTGATTCTCCTGCGATATCTACCTCAACGATGACTACTCCTACTACGAATACAAATGACCCTCTACCAGACAGTGCCAGTTCTCAATTAGAAATGGTACAGCCACCAGGAACAGCAAACGAATCCAAGGCAATCGAAACATCAATAGATGGAACAACATCAGCAAACCCAGCAATGATTGATAAGCGTAGAAAGAAACGGAACAAACAAGGAAAGAAAAAAGATCGAGGAAAGCGGATGCCAGCGGTTGAGCAACAGCAACAGCAGCAGCAGCAGCAGCAGCAACAACAGCAACAACAGTTAATACCAGCCAAACCCGGGGAATCGACGACAGGGTTGACTCAAACTCAAAAGATGTCGGTGAAAACATCTCCACAATCGACGATCCTTGTACCACCATCTCCACCACCACAACCGATGCCTTGCGATGATCATGGCAGCTTGACACCACGGCTCTCTCCAACTCCAGTAGCACCTGTCGTTACACAAAATCATTCCGTAAGACCGCCAGTGCCCACTAGAAACAGGTCTCCGCCGTCACCAACTGTGTCACCCAATGATCATCATCCCCATCGCCCTTCAATTTCACCAGTTAAAGGAAGATCAGCAATGACAGCATCACCTCCTTTAACACCGACACCTCATCAGCCTATGGTCACCAAATTCATATCCAACAAAAAGGACCCTCTGCCTTCTTCGCAAATGCCACCACCATTATCGTCTGCATCGTCATCAACATCAACAAAAGCATTAACGTCATTTTCATCATCGCCATCGCCTCCATTATCCTTGCTCTCAACAGCAACACCTGCAACAAATAGTAACCCTTACCGACAAAGTTGGTATTCTCCATTCAATACTGGCCTGGAATTTGACCTTTTATCAAGATCTCCGCCATCACCTACACACACCTATGCCTCTGCTTCAACATCATCTTCTCCGTCTATGTCTGTATCATCGTCCTCTTTCAATCAGCATGACTACCGACTATTCTCTGATCCGCCTTCATCAAGGGCAACACCACCTGTTATACCTGGTATTGGAGGGTACAATCATTCTTTGCAACAGCCACAACCACAACAGCAACCCCAGCACATCCATCAATTGCATCAATATCAACCTCATTCTCATTCTCATTCTTCTCTCTCTTTACAAAAGTATCAACATCGTCATCCTCATCACACGCTTCCGATTCAGCAACATCATCATTTCCAGCAACCTGCTCAGCTTTGTCATGCAGTTGGAGGAGGAAGCTCATATGATCACCCTATATATGGCGCCCTACCAACAGCTACACCACCATCAACGCAAAAGAAACCGGCATCTCCCATTTACATGGAATCATCATCAAGTATTGCCAATCTTCCACCACCTCCAACAGGTACAAGACTACCAACCCCACCTGTCTCACTATCCCCTGTCATTGCTCCTCCGTCACTCCCACCACCACCATCATTATCATCCACTGCTCAACCTTCGCCATCGTCCAAAATGGTCCCTAGTACATTTCCGTTCTCTTTATGGTACCAATGGAAACCAGGGTCCAGTGAGGGTACCGGTCAATCGTCCGCTTTACATCATCAGCATCAGCACCATTCACAGCCACAACAAGAATCAACATGCCAAGGAAATATCAATGCCGTTGACGAACAGCAGCCGGCGACCTTCTCTCTTTTCGATCGGAAATTGTCCTTCCATGCTGCTAGTACCCGTTCCCAGGATGATGCCCCATCTCAACGTTAGCATAGTCTGACCCTTTCCCTCCTCCTTACACACACACTCGCCTCTCTTCTCTCTCCCCTTCTCTTTTAGTAGATACTCCTTGCATCTTTTACTGTTTATATCCACCTTTTTATTTATCTTTATTTCAATGCCATCTACTTCTATCAATAAAAACCATATGGTTCGTTAGGGGATTATATTTATACATATATTATGACTTTTTTTTCTTCTGAATAGCAAATGTGATATTGGGCTGCCTGGTTAGAGAAATGTGTCGAGCGGGATATACGGGGGACGGGATGGATGGTGGCGGGGGGGGGAATATCATGATAGTGAAAAAATGAAGATACAGTACTGTACTGTAAATCTACACTTTATGTTTACAAAATTATGTGACGATCACATAGATGATCAATGTTTTCATACTATATTGGTAGCAACAATAAAAAAATAAGGGATTATTGCAAAGTTCAACAATAGGTGAAAAAAAAGGAATCCTCGGAAGATGCCTTTTGCCTGAAGAGGAAAACTGTTAACAGCGTAATATGATAATAAAAAATGAAAGGCACAATGATACAGTAAAAGGGTCGGGTGATTTTTAATTTTATAAAAACAACGCAGTAGAGGTGGTTGCCAAGGAATTTGTAACGACAAGAGGTTTACAATAAAAACAAAGACAGCAGTTTTTTTTTTTTTTTTTTTTCTTCATGTAGTCTCTAGCATGAGTATATCCATTCGACAATACAAACTAAACGTATGAGAGACGATGTAAAAGTGATAAAATAGGGTATATTTTATTCACATGGAAGTATAAACCATGATATCACAAATAATCTAAGCCAAGATAAATTAGATAACCTAATATTAATATCGTAGCGCCTCATTAAAGGTGCTGCAACTGGGGGGGGGGAAGGAGCTGTGTGGGTAAGTATGGAGTGTACAATAGCGTGAAGAACGGCTTGTTATGGAATAAACACAACGCAATACATATAATAAGAAAATACAATATCTTCCGCGAAAGGCAACTATTCTACAATGAAGGGGCAAACTAAACTAGGTCGAATTGGTCCATAGTGAGTCCAAAGACCCAAAAAGAGAGAGCAATGCTGCTGCTGAAGTTGAGTGGTGCTGATTAGTACCATGAGAAAATAATAATAATGTCGACGGTGCTGTATGGTATTAATTATCTTTTTTAAAAAAAACAGTGGGTTTCTACTTTTGTGCCTACCCAAAAAAAAATAGACATTCAAATCCCGCCCACGTGAAGATTTATTTTCGCGCGTTGTTGTTTTCTTTCTTCCCTTTCTCTTCTTTTCTTTTTTCTTCACCATTCATACCCCATGGCATTATGTTGGACTTAGATTAGTGTCAGGACTAGTTTAGAAGGGGTTTCAGCTCAGGGATTACAAGATGCATGGGGAAACCCTTTCATTTTGGATTCAGGATTTAGAACCACCATTAGTTGGCTTTCGAGGTCACCATTAACTTAGTTTAGTCCTAGTTTGTCCGTAGTTTGTTTATTAGTATCAATAAAATATATATACGTATATATTTTTACATACTTTCCTGGAGAATATTTCATTAGCTTCTCTCATGTCTTGTACAATAGATCCCTTTTTTACTACCATCAACCCTGTTGATTAGTGCTGACAGTTGTTATGTTTCAATTAAAGCTATGTATCTGGTCTTCATTACGCCTTGTCCAGTGTATTATATCCCATTTTATAACTAGCCCTTTAGCTCAATGTTAATAATTCTTCAAATCTCGCATTAGTCTCCTTCATTTTCCTCTAAAGATCCTTATATTCGCTTCCTTGATAGAAAGAGCTCCTTCGCTTTAGTGTTAGTATCTACCAATATGCTTCAATAAGTATGAATTTCTATCAGCCATCCTTTGTCTTATTGTATATTAAACAATGTCTTCATGAAACTGTTTTATGAATATTCTATCAAACACTTGCTCTTTAATTCACCCACTAAGACTATGCCTAAATTTTCCAAAACTAATCGCCTTATTTTACTTACTATTAAGTCAGTCATATAACTGAATCTAAGTTGTTCTCTGCAGATAGTGTCACTAAAGTACATTTTGCGCTATTTTCCGGTTATCTATAGTTACTCTTCCCTCCCACATTCTCAATTAATATGAAACATTACGTTTTCATAAATCCATTTGTTGGACATATGAGAATGAAAATTGCAGTGGTAAAGATATACTTTGTGTTCGCTTTGGACTGTGAATAATGTATCATACTGTATAAAAAATCATGCATGTCAATGATAGGATACTGTAATATACATTTTATTTATAAATATATGTACACTAACAACCATAAAAAAGGATGCTGTAAATCGAAGGTTAACAACAGAATACTCAATTAAGTATTAAATCAATCATATAGTACATAATGAGAATAAAAAATATAAACAAGGAAGTAATATTTAAATCTAATTTACACCACAAGCATTGTTTGTCGTCAGTCATCCAAACCATTGTCGAGCCACATTTCTGCTACATTCCTGCTAACACCAGAAAATAATTAAAAAAAGTAATTTCTAGAGTTTCAGTCAGTCACCTATCGGCACTTGAAATGAACGGGTTTCTTTTTTCGATTTTTTTGTTTTCCTTCGCACCCTTTTTCCGTACCCTTTTTTTTTTTTTTTTTTTTCCTTCATCATGGCGACTCAACCCAGTTATACCCCAATGGCCACACGCCGAGCACAGAATATATCGGAAGCTAAACTACGACGTCTATTAGAGTATAACCAACGTTTACGTGAACAATTAGATGTGTCGAGAATCACTGTGTCCGAAGCTTCTACTGGGTAAGTCCTGAGGTGATAAATACTTTATTTGTGATACTTATTTGACTCTATGTTAGATTGATCGACTTTTGTAAAACCACCAAGGATCCCATGCTTCCTTCTGTTTGGGGACCTATTGACAAGAAAGAAGATCCCTTTGCCCCTGCCAATGGCGGTGGCTGTTGCGCGGTCATGTAGTTCCCGATACATTTCTTCCCTTCTCCCCCTCGTATTCCATTTAGTTTATATAATTTATTTATTTGTTTTGATTCAATAGTATAGTTTTTTTTTTTTTTTTTTTTTTTTTAGTTTAGTTTAGTTTAGTTTATGCTTATCTTACCCTTTCTCTCCATATCACTTCCACTCACGAACTTTTTTGAATTATTGTTATGTCCATAACATCATTCCCACCATTACCTCCCCTTTTTATTATCATGAAAGTCCCCCGTTTTGTTGCCATTCATTTTTGCCATTCTTTATCACCTTTATTTAGTTATTGTATTTGTCTTAATATATATATATATATATATGTATGTTTGTATGAATCTGACTAAATAAACACTGGTCTTTGATTTTGTTATCCACCAATACTTCAATACTTCTTTTTCTTCTTCTCAAATTTCATTTCGGTCTTTGAAACTAGGTTTCCTCGTTTCCACGTTCAAGAAAATGCCTAATATTATATGCAAAAAGATGGTAGTGATAATAACGATCACCATGACATCGTTGGTACAATACCGATGATGAAACGAGGGGGGGGGGAATATCATGTAAAATTTATTTCAACAAATGTTCAAAACATATGTTCTTTCATATGAGAATACATTATGTCAAGTCATCATTGTGTCGACAAATGCCTTATTTTTACTATTAGCAGTCTCATAGTGTAATTATGCTTAGCAAACAAACAAACAATAGCCATGTGTCAAAATACATCATTGCCGATATTATGTATATGATCTCGGCCGGGTTTGCTGCATGTTATCCCGTGTACGCCCCTTTCATGCCACTTCTAGTGTGTAGAGTATTGTATCGTAGTGTTGATTTTCGCAGCGCAATTCAATTATTCATATATTGTTGCTATATTTTTAGCACCATGACCACGATTATTATTATTTTTACCCCTGAATTATATATAACCCATGCTATATAATTCACGATGTTTCAGCAACTCAGATCTGAAAATAAAATACTTGCTGGGTGGCGTTGATCCTCTCCTTCTTCTCCTTTTTTACTCCCTTTCGGCATCGGCACTAGCAATATTAACATTATGATCACACAAACATATTTGCCTTTTAATATTAATTATAAAAATGGCCTTTTTTTTTTTCCTTTACATTTGGTGATAAACTGTACATACATGGAACGTGCATAAGGTCATTCTTAAGACCGATGATATTCTTACCCCTGAAAAACTTGAACTCAACTCAATGACTTGGTTTTTCATGTGATTATTGATAGCGTCAGTCACAAAATATGTCAAATATCTATAATGGCGTTTTCATGAGGAAAAACCATCCAGGAAAAGGATATCGCAAAAGTCAGGGTATGTGTGATTGACCTTAAGCATAAATTCCGTCCACGTTCTAAACTTTAAACTCAGAGCAAGTTGTTTACTTAAGTGGACAAAGTTCTCTTTTTTTCTATCTTTCTTTCCATAGAGATACTGTACAGTCTCGATCATTGATATTTATCTGGTTTCAGTATTGCAGTATTGACTTGGTTACAATGTTTCCATATAAATTATACTCTTCCATGAACTTGACTCAGTTATATCCGATAAAAACAAATTAGATGATGCTGCTACTGACTACTACACAGTATAAAATTCGACATTTGAACAATATTTAGACTGTATTGGTTTATATATGTAGCATGGAAGGCGGTGATCCTCTTGTATAGTTTAGAAAAATTACCATAGTTAGCTACGGCTACATTTGTATTTATAAATATATATTTATAGTAATAGTTGTAGTGAAAATTTATTATGATCAGGTCAGTTTTTATATTTTTTTTTTTTTATAACTGACAATACAAAATGAAAAATAAATTGGGGTTATAAGGACCTATGGTCCAAGCACTTTGATGCATACACTTTATGGCATGGCAATGCATACAAAACAAAAAAAAAAGTTCAGGTCAGGTCAGGTTAGAATGGAGTGGCTGGGTGTGTTGGGCGCCGGGACTGGAAGGGGGGGGGAGGGAATTGACTGCGCTAAAAAAAAAAACAAAAAAAAACAAAAACGAATATCCATTGATCTAGTTGTTGCAACATTGGAAACAAATCAGGGACTACATTTTTGTTATGTTTACGTGTTATGTATTTTATATCAATCTCGCGATTTCTACAGCATAGTAAAAATGATATAAGTGAATGAAATTGGGTTATATTTTTACCTCCTTTTTCATTTGTCAATAAACACCAACCTATTGATACAAAGGCCAGCGTGATCTTTTTTTTTATTTTTTGTGTTGCCCTCTTTCCCCTTTTTTCTAAACTCCCCACTTTTCTTTTTTTTCCCCATTTCACCTTTTTGTACTTTTTTTTTCCGTTACCTCTCTTTTTCCTCTCCCTTTCCTTTTTCTATTTTGCTACAATCTCATAAACGCTCCTTTTACTCAACTATCTATTTATGACTCTCATCTTGACAGAAACGTGTCACTATGCATTACTAGTTGCTATTGAAGAAGGTAAACTAGAAGCTTGACCATGAAAGGAAAAAACGATGAAATATGTAACTAGTGCTAATACTAATACCTTTATTATCTCTGTTTTATAGGTGCTGGTTTCCCTTCACTCATGGATCACGATATATTTATTCATAGTCGACTAGCCTTACATTTACCGAATACAGTAGGCGACTTGATTCCACCACCTACCATTATCTCGGCCAAACCAACAAAACTCGTCCCTAATCCACAGTGGCGCACTACTCTTGTATATTTTTTATCAGCTAAGCTTCTCAGACGACTCAGACGACGGCATGCCCAGGTGACCTTACAAATCATGGCCATGTCCGAACAATGCGACACTATGGAACTAGGCTCGGCAACATTACGGGTAGATCATGCCAAAATGATCAAAATGGTACAGGGACAACAACCACTCACCGTTTTGAAAAATTATGTGGTTAACAAAGGCGAATGGAAACAGATTAGGAAGGATGGCATGGGAAGGGCACAGATCAAGGCTGGGTTGTTTATCGTTGATATGCCACCACCCGCTGGAGAACGTCAAAAACAAGTGGCAACACCGTTACGACATCCTATTGCTCTCAACAAACAAATGGAAGACGACTTGGGCTTGGAGATTTATTCCGCTGATACAAGTGATTGTTTGACAACTCATTCTTCTTCTTCATCATTATCATCATCAACAAGGGATATCGACGAAAATCATACTGACGCAGAAGACGACGAAGAAAGCCATCACCATCTTCATCTTCATCATCAAAGCCGTAAAACTCCTTCTTCTCCACTTGGCAATCAAATCATCACAAACAAAAAACCTTGGACCACCAATACATCAACTTCAACCACCACTACATCTACATCTACATTATCTTCATCACTCTCTCCATCTCCGTCTATATTCCCACCACTATCTATTACGAACTGTCTTCGGGTCACGCACAGCAAAATTGGTCAAATTCCTTTTCTTCGCATTGGGGATGGACTACAGCGATATACATTTGTTTTGCGGATTGTGGAAGCAACTGGAATAATGTCTTTGATCCCACCCAAGGCACGACAGGTCAACACCCAAAAATCGATTCATTACAGCTTCTCTGAATGGCAAGTCAGGCATGGTGTGATAACTAAAGGCAACTCATGGCAAGTCACGGATCCTCCCATGTGTCTATCTCTTCAAGGTCACTTACAGGATTTGCAACAATGGCTAACACAACAAGGGCACATTGAAGTATGTTTGGTCCTGGGCGATGAAACGTCGAAATACGAACACACAATTGGCAGGACAATGGTACGACTGAAAGGCTGGTGTCCTTTGGGAATTGAACAGGCCTCTTTTCCTATCCATGACCGCTCCAATCGACTACATGTGGATCCGCCTTATCAACTGGCTGGGGTTTCTGTCCAACTGGGTCTGACTGAGGGATGGGGAAACGAAGATGGTCTTACCGGTGATGGATTACTGAAAAGATCTAACAGTGGAAGTGATGATACTCTTGTACAACAACAACCTCTTTTTTTACAACAACAATCAATAAAATAGCTGTCTTTATTGTTTGATCTGATGATGTTTGTGAATACTATCTGATACAAAAATTCTTTTTTTTTTGGCGGACATGGAAAATTTTATTTTTTTCTTGCACTTTTTTTTTTTTTTTTTTTTTTTTTTTTTACAACGTTACACCTCTTTTTTTTTTTTTTATCTCCTCTCCCTTTTTATTTTTTCTGCTCCATTGACATTTCCCTGATCCAATTGCCATGGCGCAGGCGAATCATAGCGCTAGTAGCAGTCGAACTAGCAGTCCTCCTCATACCCCAAATCGCTCGCGATCCAACAGCATTATGAGAGGTTTGATGGAATCTCCGAAACTACAACACTTACAGCACCAGCAACAAAAAACGCCGCCACAACCTCTCAAACGAAGCACCACCACCGACGGCATTTTATCTCGGATACCTAGTATACACCAGCACCAGCACTTTCACCATGAGGATCCCCTCTTATCAGTTCATACCTCCAACCAACTCTCCGATGCTCCGCTATCAAACAAACCCGAACATTACGAACTTAAAGAACCGATTGGTAAAGCATATAAAGACAAACACACTTAAAGTACAGTCAACTAACTTTTCTTCTTCTTTAGGATATGGCTCATCAGCTGTCGTCTATGGTGCTGTCTACAAACCAACCAACCGGAAAGTAGCGATCAAGGTAATAGATCTTGATATGTTTGAAAGAAACCAAATCGACGAACTACGAGTAAGTCCCGAAGATATTTTGAAAGTGGGGGGGGGGTGGGGTTGTTTAGTATACTTATTGATCGTTCGATTTTGGTGGTGGATTAATTAGCGCGAAACTGCATTAATGGCATTATCCAAGCATCCCAATGTGTTACGTGTTTATGGCTCCTTTGTCTCTGGCTCCAAACTTTACATTGTTACACCTTACCTTTCCGCTGGATCATGTCTTGATATTATGAACACAGCTTACCCTGATGGTCTGGATGAAATCGCTATTGCCACTATACTGAAACAAGCTTTGGAAGGTCTCATCTATCTTCACAAAAACAATCATATCCACCGTGACGTCAAGGCAGGAAATTTATTGATGGATGAATACGGTCTGGTGCAATTGGGTGATTTCGGTGTTTCAAGCTCTTTGACGGAGAACAACGAAGTGCGAAAAACGTTTGTTGGTACGGTAAGTACCTGTTTACGTACACATAGGTGGTGATAATACTAACTAACCTTTTTTTCTTTTATCGGCAAAATAGCCCTGCTGGATGGCACCTGAAGTGATGGAGCAGGCTGGATATGATTATAAAGCGGATATTTGGAGCTTTGGTATCACTTCTATTGAACTTGCTACTGGTCATGCTCCGTTTTCCAAGTATTCACCAATGAAGGTGCTGATGATGACCTTATCTCAAGACCCTCCAACATTATCTCGTGAAACAGCCAAACACAAATTCTCCAAAATGATCAAGGAAATGATTGATATTTGTCTTCAAAAGGATCCCAAGCAAAGGTAAGATAATTTTTTCCTTACTTTATATAGTAATCAATATGAGAATTTTATATCAACTTTTTAATTCACTATATGATACTAGACCTTCTGCCGAAAAACTGCTACAACATCCATTCTTTCGACAAGCTAAGAAAAAGGACTTTCTGGTGAAATCTATCTTGACTCATGTGCCTACTCTGGAAAAACGCCCTCACAAAAAAGTACCTCAAAAGCAAATTACATTCGAATCAACAGATCAATGGGATTTTGACACCTTCTCGGGCGACAACGACAATGACAAAACCTCAAAGGAAAGCGCAACACCTACCAACAATACAACAACTTCACCTATTAACAGCAACAACAAAAAACATATATCTTTTGGAAATGTAGTTGTCAATACGCTCCCACAACATGACAACAACAAATCATCACCTACAGAATCACCCTGCTCACTGCCTTCACCTTCTACCAGATTGCTGTCACCTGATGACATTGCTATACCCACTCCTCAAAAAAAGTCAAGATTTGTCCTGGGCGAAAATTTACTTGACCAATCCAGCAATAATCCATCCCAATCACAACGCTCAGTATCCTCTTTCAGCGATCAGTCGGCTCCTCAGCTCTCCAGCGACATGTTCACCACATCATCACCATCACTATCATCATCTTCAAAAATAGACGGCGTTGGTTTAGGCATATCTGGAAACACGATGAATCAGATCACGGGATCCACCAATGGTACCACTGGACATTCTCAGCAAGAAGTGAAAAAAGGCCGTTTCAGCGTAAATCAAACCCCACAAAGGACTTCGTCGATATCTACACCTCTATTAGAAAACGGGCCTTCACTATCCGATACTTCTTTGACACTAGAAACACCGACAGCAGCATCAATAGCAGCACCATCATCATCGGCAGCAACACCACGATCATCATCCACAGTTTCTGCTCTTGATTCTCAGCAAGTCCTCAGATCTACCCCAATATCTCGTGTTGACAGTAATGACAGTTTACGAAAATCGCGATTCGCCATCCTTCACTCTCCTGGTTTACCATCTTGCGAGAAAATGGCAGGTGAAACGTTACAGTGCCCAAGAAAAACTTCAGCCAATGGCAACTGTATGGCGACAGCGGCGACAGTAGCATCAGCAGCATGTGGGAAAGTCAGTCGATTTTCTGTGGCAAAGGAAGACAGCAAGGACAGTGTGGTTGGCCAAGAACATTGTGCCATATCAAGAGA
Organism: Absidia repens; assembly: GCA_002105175.1. Lineage (NCBI taxonomy): Eukaryota > Fungi > Mucoromycota > Mucoromycetes > Mucorales > Cunninghamellaceae > Absidia > Absidia repens. The sequence continues at coordinate 669,449 of MCGE01000017.1, forward strand.
CCTTAATGAAACTTGCCATGATCCCCCGTGCTCTAGTACTCACTATGAAGGACGCAAAAAGGGCCGTTTCCAATTGTCTGGGCTTTGTGATATGAAGGACTGGGGAAGCTATATGGAATCACCACAATCATCGATATCCTCTTGCTCACCAAACTCATCCATCTCTCGGGGTCAATCTACAAGGACGTTTGATCCACCACTGGTGTATTCACACATGGAGCATTTGTACAGACAAACTGAAGCGCAGAAGCTGCTTTTACATGAAATGCTGGCTGGCCTGTCTCTCATCCCTGGTTCGCAAGTCACTGCTCCAACATCCTGTGTCACTCCCAAATCACACGAAAATCCACGGCCTCGATCGGATGGGTTGAATTCCGAAATCTCACATACTATGGTAAGTGGTCAAGTGTATAGATAAATACTCACATTTGCGACATTGCGAAACTGATTTTTTTTAAACATTTACATATTTAGGATCATCTTCAGTACCTTTTGGTAGTATCATGCCGAGAAAGGGAACAACTCCAACGTGAAAACGATGCTTTGAAACGAGATCTGGAACGGTGGCGAAGACAAGCATCATCAGCAACGACAACGTCAATAAATGGCAACAATGATATTCTTAATAGAACACATCTATCCAATGGCATTTTACACGCAGACGGATCAACCGTCGTAGATCACTTCCTCCATCCCCCGATACATTCGATTATTTTACACCATCGCGTCCTCATACCACCTCACCCACCACGATGACAGCCTTTGAAATTGAAAAACTGCATTCACCCAGCTCAACAATCCACTCTGGCATCAACCGATCACTTCATTCGCATTCTATGGGCAACTACAACAACAGCAGCCAGACTACAATGGCAATCACTCCAAAGGAAAAGGATCCTGCTACTGGTGGTGGGGGCCATTCTACTTCAAAAACGACTTCTGTGATTGAAAAATTACCGGCAATGCCTTCCTTCTCCTCTGTTCTACCAACCCCATCTTCCTCACACACTTGGGTGTCCAAATCTTCAACTACCACCACTGCAGTCATGCCAGATGCATTCTTATCAAATATCTCTCCCCCCTAGTTCTGTCTTTTTTTTTTTTTTTTTTTTTTTTTTTTTTTTTTTTTTTTTTTTTTTTTTTTTTTTTTTTTTTTTTTTTTTTTTTTTTTTTTTTTTTTTAGCTGCTCTTCTCCCTTCTCCATATATACTCCCCCCTAGTATTTTAGTGATTTATCCGAATCCCATCTTTTTATGATCATCCCCACCCACTCATTTTATTTTATGTATATATTCTTCTCAAAACAATAAAGGAAAAAAAGTCTGTTATTTGACATTTACATTGGAAAATGAATATAGGATAGAGCTTGTTGAATAATTATTTTTGTGTGAAGGTTTATGATATCAATCATTGGCATTGTGGAAGAAATATATCTAGTGAAAATATGTATACATGCAGTTAATTTCAAAAAAAAGTCAGGAGAAAATGTTTTCTATACATGCATAGATATCCGCAGTAGGGACACACAATAACGACATTAACCGGAAAATGAGGCAACATTTTTATTCTGATGAGCGTAGCCATGTTCTATCTAACGCAACAGTAACTTTCTGGAACCGTCTTTTGAGCTTTTTTCATTGGGAATGAAAAAGCTTTGTGAAAAATATCAGCTCACAATCATCAGGTTTTTTTTTTGGCCAAAATCGCCAGTTTTTTTTTTTTTTTTTTTTTTTTTTTTTTTTCCTATACGTGGAAGAATTGTACAGTATGAGTATATCCATTCTATAAGACAAACTAAAAATATGAGAGAAGATGTGAAAGTAAAAAGACCTCAATTTTATTCAGGTGTAGAAATGAACTATAGTATGACAACTAAAATAACCTAAACTATGTATGTATGATATGCAGTCCAGTGATAGTACCATGGCATCTACCTAAGGGTGGGGAGTTTAGTGGTGTCCAATCCAATAGGACAAGCTCTTCTACTGTGAACCACAAACCATTCTACAGTACTATGCAGTAAAGGGTTGAATTAAACTAGGTCGAGTTGCTCCATTTCGTTTGCAAAGACTTCAAGAGAAGAGAGTCACCATGATGCCGATGTCGAATGGTGATGACTGCTATCAGAGAAGAGTGCAGTTGAAAAAAGTGTAGCTCCTTTTTTGTTTTCATTAAAAAAAAAAAAAAACCAAAGAAACATTTCAAATCCCGCCCACGTGAATATTTATTGTCTCCCATTTTTTATTTTTTCGCTCTCTCTTCCTTCACTTCTGTTTCTTTTTTTTTCTTCATCATTTGACTTTTTTGAGGTCATGGTGGACTTAGAGTAGTTTTAGGACTAGTTTAGAAGGGTTTTCAACTCAGGGATTACAAGATGCACGGGGAAGCCCTTTCATTTTGGATTCAGGATTTGAAACCACCATGGGTTGGCTTTTTGGAGCCTTCATTAGCATAGTTTAGTATTAGTTAGTGCCTATGTCTGAATAAAATATGCCTCGTTTTACTCATCTCAATGTAAAAACGTCCCATTAGTCTTTATCATGTCTACTACAAGTGATCCCTTTTTTCATTGCTTCCTCAGATTACTGTTAACCGCAGTTATATTTAATAACGAATATCACTTTAGTCTTTTTATTCCGTGTTCAATGGATGAGGTCCAATTCTTCGATTGACCCTTTAGATTAATGTTCACCATTCTTTAAGTCTCGCACTAGCTTCCCTCATTGTTCCTTCAAGAGGTACTTCCATTGAATCCCTTGTTGGAAGAAGCACTTCGTCTTTCGTTTTAGTGTGTACCAATATGCATTAATAAATTGAATCTTCTTATCAAACGTCCGTGACTCATTTGATAGTAAGCAGTGTCTTTAGTATAGCTGTTTTCTAAGTGTCTTACAAAAGATCTGCTATCTAGTTATTTCATTATGACTATTTTAGCCGTGTTTGATTTTTTTTTTTTCAAAAATAAAGGAGTTCTATGATAAACCACGAAATACAGCATGCTCTGAATTGTTCCTTAGACTAAGCCCATGTTTATATTTCGTAGATGTGTCTGATAATTTTCCTATTTATGGTCTGTATTACTTGATATTAACATACATTGTATTGTATTGCATATCACCTTAGTAGATGCAGGTCAGAGATAGTCTTTCTTTCTAATAACTCTACTAATTGAGCACAGACCCCCTGATACAGAGAAAAAAGTTGGGTAAGATATTTTCTTTCACCAATGAAAATTGAGAATAAAAAAAGTAAGTTGGCTTTATAGGATTGTCATGAGTTGGATCTGTTGATTTTGGTCTTTTTGGTTGAAGATGAAAAAGGATATACATGATAGAAACTATAAAGTATGAGCAAAGGAAGATATTTCAAGTGTCAAATATGTGTATGGGCATGGTAAGTTTATTGAAGGCAAGATAAATAATAAAGTATAATAAAAGAAGTATAAAACTAGGGAGTCAAACGTGATATGCAATGTTGAGGAGGTTATCGATGATAAGATAAATAATAAAGTGCACTAATATATGTATAAAACTTGGGGAGTCAGAGGTGTTTATGAAAAATATAGGTCAAGTTTATTGAAGACAAAATAAATAATAAAATATGTAAAAAGAAACTAATTATCAATTAGCATGAAAAAAATACCATCCAATGGAGGTATCTATTGGTTATCATCCATGGCGTCGTCAAATTGATGAGTTTTGTCAGCGGTATGATGATTGACACCGTTTTGGGAAGGTGAAGGTGCAGGTTCGAAGACGGATTCCAAGTGTCGTAAGGCAGCTTGTTGAGCTTCGTTGAGTTCAGCTTCATCGGATGGATTAGCATAGTATTCCTGATCGTCGTCCTCGCCTCCTTCCAAAGCCGCCTGTTCAGCCAAAAATTCTTCATCAGGATGTAAAGCCGCGCAGTCTGACATGGCCAAGTAAATATCTTCCACTATGCAAACAGAAAGAAATCGCGTCAAGTACGGCTTTTACCCTATGTTGCATGTTCTCAGGTCCAATACTTACAGGAATTTGAGTCGGCCGGAGTGAAAGTCAGTTCGGTTACAATATCGTCTTGATCTTCATCTTCTGGCAGTTGTTGATTTGGGAAGAAGAGACCAGCATCGAGTTGACAGTAGATGGCAGGGTCATTATTTTGACGCGAGATAGCATGAATAATAACATCAGGATATTCAACCGAGATGCCGGCCCCAGAAGATTCTGAATAAAAGTGTAATAAACTATATATACATGTATGAATAAGGCAAAAATGAGTACGTAAAATGTCGCTTAATCAAAACAAATAGATACCAGTCGATCAATCTTACCTTTCACATACGTAAAGTTTACCAAGAATCTGTCCATTTGATCCAGACAAGGGAGGTGTCACTGACAAACCAACATCGTTTTGGATGTGTCGTACAGTCAAGTCGGATAAGTTGGGAGGAGTGGAGAGAAGAGTGATAGTCATTATAATGAGGAAGTGAGCAGAAAAAAAAAAAAGAAAAGAGTATCAAAAAAGACAAACAGAATGTAGGTCGAAGATAGTTTCAAGTCCAGATTTTTTTTCAAATGATGTATTTTATTGGTCAGTTTTTTATTTTTTTGATATGAATAAAACAAATGAAATGATTGAATAAGTAAAATAATAATAATAATAATATATACAATAATCTAAAACTTGTTGGTGGTTTTCTTCTTGTTCTTCTTGTTTAGTTTCTTTTGTTTGAGCTTGGCGTCCCGGAGGTATTTTGAGTTCTTGCGAGGTCCACTAGTTGAGATCTTTGCAGGTTCATCGGTCACCATTGCATCCTTGGAGGTGGTTTCGTTGGAAACTTCTTCCATATGATCTCCAACAGATGGGTTTTTGGCGGCTTCGACTTGAAGAGCTGCTAAACGAGCCAAACGTGAATCTTCAACTGGCTTGAATACAGTGGCACGCTTGATAACTATTAGAAAGAAGATATCTTGTAAGACCTTTTTCTTCTGATAATAATAATAATAATAATAGAGCGAGTTTACTTACCATTGTTTCTTTTCTTTACGTGAGATCGGATTCCTTTAGCCATTGTGAAGATCGTGCGTATAAAAGAAAAAAATGTCAAAAGAAGGGGAACCAATGATGAAAATAAAAAAGTTTTTTCATAAAAATTGAAATTGAAATTCCGATATCCAATTTCATTGGACAATTGGAGTACCAGGTGAAATAGACGGGAAGCGATTCACAGCATTGACGCCTTGCTTGGAAAATCAACATGATATTATGCTTTACATAAAATAAAAAATATTAAAAACCTAGAAGAAAATATTTGACATAAAAGAATAATTTATTGATGATTCAAATCAAATAATATCTATAACTACGTATGGTATCTACTGTATAAAATGGAAGAGGACACAGATATCCATGACCTTCATCACTGTTGTTGTTGTTGCTGGTGTTACTGATGTTGCTGTTGTTGTTGTTGTTGTTGTTGTTGTTGTTGTTGTTGTTGAAATATTTTTTTGACCATTTCGTTCCTAGTTTAAATAAAAATATAAGGAAATAAATATACTTCTCGCAATGACGGGAAAAAACAAAACAAAACAAAAAACGGATCAATACTGTACCTATTTTTAAAATTGAATATCATTTCCATCAAGCCATCCACGCTGCGTAATGGTTGCAAACTTTCAATGGCTTCGTTTCTATGACATAAAAATATTGAGTACCTTTTTCAATTCCCCTCTTCCGTGTCCCATTTTGTTTTTCTATTCCATGAATATCTTACGTTTGTGGAGCAGAAACACCATCCAGAACAAGGTTCACCAGACCCACCGTACTTTGGTCAAATTGATCGTTCACTGTACTTTGTTCCAAACGTGAATGTGATACTTGGAAATGAGGACTGTAGCTTTGTACCCTTGGTCCATCCCCATTATTTGTAGCTACTCTTTCTGAATCATAGTCCACCACAATAAGCTTATCTTTTGCAATATCTGGAAAGGGTTCGTCTTCGAATACATAATGTATAATAGGGTGCTTGTAAGTGTTGCGCACTTGGTCCCTGATAACAACTAGCTGAGGAATGGTAAAAGGCGGAGTTGTCGGAGAAGAAGAGAAGTGTTGTTGTTGCTGTTGTTGCTGTTGCTCCTGCTTCTGTTGCTGTTGCATCTGTGAAATTAGAATAATAAGGCGTGGCCCTATTAATGTTGCCCAAAATCAAAATGTAGAATTCCCGTATATTTTTTCAGATCGCATTTTTTGTCGAATGACGACCGGCAAATAGAAAAGCAGCGGTGTTAGAATTTACCCTGTATGTTTTTTTGAATCTTTTCGACATTTTTAAACATTTTTTCTTCACTCCAATCTTTATATATCTTATTATTATACTCTTCCCATGTTTCTTTTAAAGAATACTGTCAAGAGTCGGTCAATTATGTTAAGCCGCTTGTACTGTATCAGTAATATCAACAAACCCGCTCTGACTTGTACTTCACAATTCTCTTCTATTCGATCATACACTTCTTCTTTCAGCAATGGAAAAGACCACGATAGTAACAATCAAAATGGAGCCAACACTAGTGAAGATGAAGAGAAGATGAACAACGATTCTCAAGAACCTTTTGTCGGCAAACAACCTCCTTCCACATCTGAACCCAATCTGTCATTTATGCCTGTCATCAATATCCCTCAAACTGAATTTGCTCACAACGCCTTCTTCTCGTTACATCGTCCTTTACTTGGTTTGGCTGATGACGACGAAAAGCCTTTCTTTTCGAATAAACCTATTGAAGAAGATGATGGTAAGTCCCAGTTGCCACTATAATTATTATTATTCTTGTATAGTTTAAAATGTTATATATTGAACTATTATGACTCATTACGTTCTTCTATTTGTTCATGTAGTCGACGACGAACTGGCCAATTATATGATGAATCTTCGACACTTTGAAGCCCCTGGATCTCCTGGAACTGTGGAACAAGAGAAGCAAGAGAAGCAAGATAAGGGAGACAAGGATTATACCATGGTGACATTCAGTACTGGAGATTCAATGCTATCTGAAGAAGAATTTTATGTGGAACAATCGTTGCCAATGTATCATTTTCCAGAAAGCGATGAAATTGTCGATTATCTATCATCAATGCAAGAACAACTGGTACGAAAAAATGCCTTGGAGGATTCTACAAATAGCACTGTGGGTAGGACAAGAAGGCGCAAAGCAGCAGCCGCTACCTCCACAAATCAACAAGAACCCAGGACAGCATCAACATCGACATCATCATCCCCTTACACAGCAATATCAAAATATCAAAAACGACACCAATTGGGCTTATATCGTCATCGATGGAACAAATAGTTTTTTGGCTGATGGCTCATTCTCTCTTTTTATTTTTATTGTTGCTAGTTAGCTAGTTAGTTAGTTAGTCGATCTTTATTACTTGTATATTATTGTATTCCTCTTCCTTTCCCTCCCTACTCTTTTCTATCACTCTCCCCTCTCTTTCCTGTCTTTTTGTCATTCATTTTGTTTGTTTATAGGCTCTTTTTATTATCGTTGTTTTACTATACACTTGTATTATTGTCCTTGTTATCTTTTTGTTTGAATAAAACTAATAAAGAACCAACTTGTCAATCTCAAAAATAAAATAAAAAAATAAAAAACGATCTTTTATCAAAAATGAATAGTGAAACACGAATATAATAGACTCAATCAATACAACTGCATCCATCAATGAACATCTCAGGCTACGAAGTAAGGCTAGGTCCTATGATTATTTGGTCACGAGTTTTTTTTTTTTTTTTTTTTTTTTTCACCCGCCTTTTTTCTTAATAAAATCGTATTGTTTTTTTTCGCTTTCACTCTTTTTTTATTCACTTTTTCACTTTTTTTGAAATCTTGTTAAAGAATGTATGGAACTTATTCTTATCTTGGATCGAACAAGTCAGTGCCTTATCAATATCTTCACCAATCCTTTCCCACTCAGCATCAGTACCAACACCAACCAACTCCTCCAGCACTTATGCAACGTCAACGTCGCTCTTGGAAAACCAAGACTGCAGTAGTAGCCTCGCCTCCAAACTTGATGATACCTGAACGTCCTCACTCAGACCGCTACTTGTTTCCTCGTTATAAGCATTCTTCGGGCTATCCTGTTGTGTTTCCACGCTCCAAATCTGTTTCTGGGACAAGAATCCATCTTCGTGACATCAAGGTGCCCCTTTCTTCATCTTCTTCTCCCATCTGCCATCAAGATCCCTTAGTGACCACTTCCAAGATACCGTTAGTTGTCTCAAGCATGTCAAACAGCAAGAAAAAATCCTATTATGCACGGAATACCTCGCCTGCATCTTGCGCAATATCCGCTCAGCATGTTTCCTCCCCGCCAAATCAAGAGCAACAAGACACCAAAACTCTGGCTGACAATCATCTTCACCAAAAGCAACCAGCCTTATCTTCCTCTCCTGGTCAGCAGTATTCACATCATCAGCGAAAAAAATATCATCAACAGGACCGACACCGGTTTAGCGCTCCTTTGGACACTCATCCTGTGCCACCTTACCGTCGTTTTTCACACCCTGAAAATTATGGTTCTCAGCCAACTGGTTCTGGCGCTGGACAACTGTATCATTATCCATATTATCGTCACAATCACCACCATCAGCAACAACGCCATCAACAACAGCAGTATTACCAATTAACGCCTTCCGCTTACGTTTATCCTCCATTATCTATGACAGGCTATCCACCACATGGAATATACCCTCCGCCAAATCAGCATCATTCATACTATCAACCATACCAAGGACAAAACCACCATCATCATTATCCTACGCCATATGATATTCAGACGAGCACCGATAGTACCATCATGGACGACGACGACGACAACGACAAACAACAACGACGGATTTCAACCAACACTAATACGGATACCACAAGCACAATGTCCTCGTCAGATTTGACTCCACGAAGATTCAGCAGCGGAAGTACAGGAAGCAGCAGCAAAAGTACACTGGCATCAAGTATGGGTAGCATTGGGATTTGGAACAATGATTCAACCTCGTCCTCAACATCAACGAAAACAACAACCACGACGGTGACCACTCCAGCAATTTCTTCGGCGGCAGCCACGGCAGTGACAACAATGACAGCAGCCGTGAAAGTGGACGGGTCAGTACACACTTTGGAACAGTCACCAACAGATCAATGCAATTCTTCCAAGATGACGCATGATCCTGCAGCCACCACTGATGATGACGCACAGACTGCTGATGAGAACAATGGATCTGCTACTTTGGCCACGACACTGAAACCTGAAGCATCGAATGGAACACTTACAACTGGAAATGACTCTACTACAGCATGTAGCATCGCCAACAGCAACAAAGACAACTCGGATCCGATGGGCGATTCCTCTTCTCAAACTGGAAACTCACAAGCCGAACAACCACACCGTTGTCCATCGACATCCTCTTCCTCTTCCTCTTCGACGTCAACGGAACCAGTCTCACCACATATTTCAACAACAACAATAACGTCGGAATGCTCTTCACCATCAGCATCATCTGCACAACCAAATTCATCGACAATGACACTGCCGATCTGGGCGGATCCTGTCAAGGTACATGACAATCCAACAAGGTACAAGGTGATTCAAGACTACATGGCTCAGCACAAGCTATCCTACACGTCATCGCTTCCACTTCCCAAGGACATTGTATTTTATTTCGGGGACACAAAGACAACCATGATGAACTACCGGTCAAGCATGCAGAAAATCTTCAGTAGCTCAACGGTGTGGAGCTTTTCATCGTGTTGGAGGCGCTACAAGGAATACTCGGGACGCAAACCTTCAGAAATGGCGGTGAATCAAAACCTGTACTGTTTCCAAAAAGGCGTGGAACCCATGTGGGAAGACAAGGTGAACAAGGATGGTGGAAGGCTGATTCTATGCCCTGGAAAACAAATCTCCCTGGATGATCTCTTTGATTGGTTGCTGTGTGCTTTTGTGGGTGGTCAACTCGTCGACGATGGCATGGTCGGTTTGGTCTTGTCAAGACGTGCCAGATTAGATCGTATTGAACTTTGGTTGGATGCCACTTCCTCTACAAAATTGGATTCTATTTCTTCTATAAGGTAAGTTGACAATATATATATATATATATATATATATATACGCAAGAGTACGACTCTTTGTTTTTTTTTTTTTTTTTGACGATCGCTCGTTCCCGGGCTTTTTTTTTTTTCTTTAAATAGGGACAAGTTGTTGGACATTTTACCCGGGGCTTTGCGTGAACCGGTAGGATCCTCTCACTACAAGAAACATTATGACCAATAGCAAAATTGATATTCCCCTTGCATTTCACATTCACTCACACACCCTTGATTTTCCATTCACTCTGTACATAGTTTAGTGATTTGCATATATAGTTTAGTCTATTATTATATTTTATATGTATATATTTGTGTGTGTATACTTTGAAATAAAAAAAAAATATTTATAGTAGAACCAGTCAGCTTTGGAGGAAGTGCTTGAAGAAAAAAAATTGTATGGGCGTGCATGTTTTGCTCTATGGTATGAATTCGTATGTCTCAATCGGGCGTATGTACATTTTGTGTGGCAAGGGTTTATTTACATTTGATATAATCCTATGTAGCGATGATATTTGTTAGATATAATTTGTCCTGTCCTATCCCATTTTCCTTATTTAAAGATTGAAGCAACAACCACGGACAATGTTGTTCGCTAATGTAGAACTGCTGTAAACCTTCAAATGGAATAGTGTTCTAAAAAAAATATAATCTCTGTCCGACCAACCACCACCACACAAATTTCGTCATGTCATATAATAAAAAAAGTCTTTATGGACACCAATAAAAGACAGATACAAAAAAATTGAGGAAGAATCCTTTTTTATTATTTTATTTTTTTATTGTAAAAAGGGAAGGAGGAAAATACACTAGAAATGGTGTGCGCACATCCTAATCATGCAGTGAATGGAAGGGGGAGAAGAATACTACTAAAAACTATGATATAATAAAGCTAAACTAAAAGGTCCAATGCTTCGTCATTCATTCCAATTCGGTATTTGCTATGTACAAGTATTTTCAGTTTTTTCCAGAGCGATCACGTTCTTTCACAGAATCAGTGGCCTGACGCATTGTTCCGCTAGATTCTGGATCATCGATAGTTGTTTCCGAAAAATTACTTTGAGAACGAGCCACCTTAAGATGGATTAGGCGTCCTTTCAATTCCACATGCTGAATAGATTTCATGGCCATCTCTCGTTCGTGTTCGGACGACAAATCGACAAAACCATATCCTCTGGACCGACTACAACATACAAACATAAAAAATAAATTCATTTTCAAATAACCAATACATATAAAAAACAAAAACAAAAAAAACCTTACTTTGGTGGCCGGACTACACGCACTGATACCACTTCGTAGTTCTTGAAAATATCCATGAGTGTGTCATCGGTTGCGGAATCGGGAAGATTGGCCACAAAGATCGTTGTTTGCGAAGTCTTAGTCATTGGTTTCTTGGCAGCTGGAAGTCGAAGTGTCTTGTTGGGGATGGTACGGGAGGTGACCGTTTCTCCAGAGCCTATAGTTGCGCCATCCAATTGAGCAATGTTGCTATTCTTCTTGAAATCACCATCTTCACCTTGTGCAGTTTCATGTTTCTTGTTCCTCTACATAAAAAAAATTAAGTGTTAGTATGAAACACCGCGCATGATTTATTTTAAACAGCGACATTACTTACAAGTCCAAGAGCACGACCATTTGATTGTTTGGACGGACGGGGAGCAGCGTCAGATTTGACATTACCAGAGGCTGTTGAGGTTTCAGGGTCAGTATTGGCTGTAATTCTGGGTTTTGACCGGGCAACTTGTACTTGTATTTCACGTCCGTCCAACACCCGTTTGTTCAGAGTTTTGATCGCGTTGAGCACTTGTTCCATCGTAGCAAATGTAATAAAGCCATAGCAAGCAGAATGCCTTCTACCATGTTGTCGTACCGTGATTATTTGGATCCCCAATCTATATATTACGTATTAACATAAAAAATACGATAAAAATTAGTATGCTAGTCCAGAAGAGAAAGATAAATAGCTGAACAAACTTACATTTGGCCAATAGGGCCAAAAAGCGTAACAAGGCCACGTTCTTTGGTTCGCAATGATAAGTTCCCAACAAAAATCTATGTATTGTGTACATTAGTATTATCATACTTTCCGCTTGTTTTTTTGTTGTTGCCAATTTTATGTTTTAGCTCTACCTGCGGGACGTCTTCTTTGGAAGGTATTTCAGTTCCAGTGGGCGTAGTGACACCAATGTTCTCTGTGGCAGTTTCGTTGAGCTTTGTCTCAGAAAAATCTTGTTGGACCATGGATTCCTTTACTATAGAGGGCAGGGTTGTGGGAATTGATCAGTGGGCAAGATATAAGTCGCAAGTGCGGAAGGTAGCTGGAAAAGAAGCCAATACAAAATGAGGGTCAACAGGAACAAAAGGGCGGTCTAAAAAGAAAAGAACTTAAGAATACTATAGATAAATGGTGTATTTTACGTAGGATTTAAAACTTACCACAGATAGTTGCAATCGATTGTCAGATGGTTAGTAAACTAAAAAAAAGAGAGAAAATGGGAGAGAAAGGAGTGAAAAAAGTGGGAATATGATTTAGAGATATTTATCACAGTGTGGAGGTTCAAAGTCAGCTGTGGTCGCTTATCAATAGCGAGAGGAAGATTTTATTAATGACATATCGCCGATAATGATCGGCTACAATAAAAGCAATATCGCTAAAGGCTATAAAACAAAAATACACTAATAAAAACTGCAACTAATAATTAGCGTTACTAATGACTAAATATATATACAGGACCAATACTGAGGCGGGGGCACACAATATAACTATATGATAGTTATCAATCAAGCACAACCAAAGCACCCGCCACCATTACCATTTGCGCTTTACCTGAAGAAAAGTAAGGGACATTAATACCTAGTGAGATTTCATATTTGTTCATTTAATTCATTTGGTTCATTCAAACAGGCTTACCACTTTTTCCACACACTGTTTGAAAGCCTGGAATTCTTGTGCACACATATCTTTATGAGCATCCTTGTAGTTCAAAGCAATACATTTCCCATAAGCCGCTGATTGACTGGGACAAGTAGCAACACCCTTAGCTAGCAAGGCCACACCTTTATTTTTCATTTGAGGCAAGGTATTTTTTTTTTTAAGAAAAAAAAAAAAAAAAAAAAAAAAAAAAGATTGGGGCATTGTTTTTATTTCATAACCAGCTCCTTAATGTTTTTGGGTGTCGTGACAGCATTTTTTATTCCCTTCACTTTTTCTTTCTCCGTTCCTGCAGTTTCCTCAAAAAAACTCCCTCCCTCTTTACTTGTTGACTGACCTTTCGTTATACTGAGATGTCTATAAGAAAAACCAGAATTAAACCTGCAAAACGTTTGGTAATGGTTACAGAATAATACATCAATTAAAAAGAAATTGAAGACTATTCAGCTAACGATTTTTCCCCTATTACATAGACTAGCATCGACCGTGGTCAAGATTATGAAGAAGGATTCCAAATTTTGTGTAAGGCTATCACTGAAATATTCCACAAGAATGCCAAAAACCTATCGTATGAACTATTATATCGTACAGCCTACAACCTTACTTTACATCAGCATGGGGAACGACTCTATGAAGGTGTGAAAGGCGTGATTGCAGACTATTTGGACACTGTGGCGGAAAAATCTATTGTACCTGCTTTTGTCATTACTGGAAGTAGCGGTGGTAGTGGTACCACAGTCTCTGATACCGGACGTACAGTAGCAGACGGTGCCGGTGCTGATGCTGGTGCTTCGTTCTTGAAAACGGTGAAATTAGTGTGGGATGATTACACTGCCGCTATGACGATGATTCATTATGCCCTTTATTATTTGGTATGCCGCAAAAAATGATAGGTGCTTTTTGTTGTATTGTATCTATTCACTCATCCCGAGCTGTTCGTCTTTTAACACGTATCTAGGATGACAAACTACCGAAGTACAACCTACCACATGTATTTGATATGGGACTAGACCTCTTCCGTGACAAGATTATACGCTCAGAAAAATATCCTATTCAACACCACTTGATTACCGCCATGCTCAATCAAATTCAACTGGAACGACATGGGGATATAATTGATCGTAGTGCTATCAAACAAGCGGTGACCATGCTATCTGAACTGACGGATCCAACAACGAAAGACACGGTTTATGTCACCGACTTTGAAACGAGATACCTGGAAACTAGCACCTCTTTTTATCAAGTTGAAAGCCAAAATCTCACCAATAGCCAATACGATGCCCCAGAATTTATGCGCAAGGTAAGACAGCTCGTTCGTATTTTTTTAATGCAATTCATTGACGCCATTCTTTTGCATTGCTCATAGGTGTCAAATCGATTGGATGAAGAAGAGGAACGAACACATCATTGCCTATCTATGGTGACAGAGCCCAAGATCAGAAATATCGTAGAAACCCAATTGATCGCTAACAATTTGAAAACGGTGATGGAAGTAAGTTATTGTCCTCCCTCATTCGTTTCCAACAGTACTTCATTCACTTCCCAACTGACTAACCTTCTTTTTTTTTATTGAAAAAAAAAAAAAAAAAGATGCCAAACTCTGGATTGGAAAATATGTTGAACACGGACAAATATCAAGGTAACAATGAAAATATAAAGGTCACATTACTTGTCAGCTCCTCTACTCACGCGCGTCTTGTATTTTACTGAAACAGATTTATTACGCATGTACAAACTCTTTTCAAGAGTATCGAATGGATTAAACGAAATGAAATCTGAAATCAGCAATTATATTTTACAGCGGGGCAGCGATATCAATCAACAAATTAATGCGGATACGCCAGCGATTTCTATGACTAGTGCAAAACAAAAGGCAACCAATGCGCCTGGTGGTGGGGGTGCTCAACCAGCGATTCGATGGGTGGAACAGGTGTTGGGTTTGCAGAGCAAATTTGATCGTATTTTGGACATTTCTGCCAACAAGGACAAAGCCTTTCAAACAGCTTTCAATGAAGTAAGTGATATTAAACATATTTATAAATACAATGGGCTTTACTAATCAGCGACTTTTTTTTTTTTATCTAGGCGTTTGAACAATTTATCAACGAAAATCCCAAATCAGCCGAATTTATCTCGTTATTTATTGATGAGAATCTCAAGAAAGGCCTCAAAGGCGTAAGTTTACAATATCGAACTTGTAGGAAAACTCATCGTCAAGTTGTTGACTCATTTATATATATATTATTAGAAAACAGAAGATGAAGTGGACGAAGTACTGGACAAGACGATCATGCTCTTTCGATTCCTATGCGATAAAGATGTATTTGAACGTTATTATAAGCAACATTTGGCCAAACGACTTTTATTCAATCGAAGTGTATCAGATGATGCAGAACGTGGAATGTTAGGAAAACTCAAGGTAAGCTTTTTGTCTCAAAAGAATCGAGTAAGGGACTGAGGACTGGGATTATCGGATAGTTGACTGTCTCTATTGTATTTTACTGTTCTAGCGCGAATGTGGGTACCAATTCACAAACAAATTGGAAGGGATGTTCAACGATATGAGGCTCTCTGCTGAAATGAACACTCAATTCAAAGAACATAGGGAAAGAGCGGCAAAGAAGGTACGTAATATTATGTTATAATTAACTCTGGCTTAACATCTCTCTCTCTCTCTCTCTTTCTCTGTATGTGTATGATAGGATCAAGAGGTGGAAACTGTGGTGACTGTCCTCACATCCACTTTTTGGCCAATGAACCTATCTGCTCTTCCGAAATGCGTAATGCCAGCAAAAGCTATGAGTGCATGCCGTGCTTTTGAACAATTTTATTTTAGTCGCCACAGTGGAAGACGTCTTACCTGGCAATCACAAATGGTAAATACAAATCAAAGACTGTTGAAGCTGGTGAATTGATATTAACGCCTTTTCTTTATAGGGTACAGCGGATATCAAGGCTCAATTCAAATCTAGCAAACACATTCTGAACGTTTCAACATACGCCATGTTCGTTCTACTCTTATTCAATGATATTGAAGCTGACGATAGTATCTCATTGGAGGTAAGCAAAAGTTCCCCTATTTTATTTTATTTTTTATTTTATTCTATTTTTTTTTTTTAAAAAAAAGAAGCACTCCATCTCTTATACACTGACGCCTTTTTGTATTTTTTTCGTTTTTTTATCATTTACTATAGGAAATCCAAGAACAAACCAATATTCCGGCATCGGATTTGACTCGAACACTACAATCTTTAGCATGTGCCAAATACAAGATCCTGCTCAAGAATGAAAAGGGACGAGATATTCAAAGTGGTGAACGATTCAAGGTCAACAATGGGTTTACAGCTAATCTTGCAAGAATTAAAGTACAATCTTTGGCAACCAAGGTGGAATCGGATGTCGAACGGAAACAGACCCAAGACAAAGTGGATGAAGAACGACAGCATCAAATAGAAGCCGCCATTGTCCGCATTATGAAGAATCGTAAACTTATGGAACACAATGCCCTGATTACTGAAGTCACTCAGCAGCTTGCTCCGCGGTTTATGCCCAATCCAGTGATGATCAAGAAACGAGTGGAAGCTTTGATAGATCGTGAATACCTGCAAAGAAGCCCCGATGATAGGTAATATACATTCTTTATTCCGCGTTTATTTTTTATAATCAATGGACTTACATGAAACTTTTTATTATTTCATTATCATTATAACAGACGATCATACGAATATTTAGCATAATACTAATAGTAGCAGTATAGCCTCAAGTTTAGACTCCTGAAATATTTACATCGTCGTCCTTCCCTCTCTGCCCTTTACTTCCTAGTCTTATTTTGATTTTTATTGTTTTTTTACATGCCAAAGGTCGAATTATACCAAACCAATAAACATACTTATCAAATTTGAAAACCCCAATATGACTTGTGTTTATGTATCTCCACGTCTTATTTCAGTCTTTATTTTCTTTTATTTGTATGGTTGTTTTTACAGCTGATTGAACATCCTCACAACAGTCAAAAAAAAGAACAATTCAAATGCCGCTCACATGGATTTTATTTTCCCGCTCTCTATTTTTATTTCCTCCCTCTTCCTTTCTTTTTTCTCTTCACTATTCAACTTCTTTCGTGTTATGGTGATTTTAGATTAGTATCAGGACTAGTTTAGACGAATTTCAGCTCAGGGATTACAAGATGCATGGGGAAACCCTTTCATTTTGGATTCAGGATTTGCAACCATTATTAGTTGGTGTTTTGGAGCTTCCATTAGCTCAGCTTAGTATTAGTTCGTGCATAGTTTGTTTATACATCTCAATAAAATATGTCTTTTTTTCCATGCGGCAAATGAGAATTATCCTATTAGTCTTTCTTCTCATGTCTTGTACAATAGATCTCTTTTTTAATATCATCACCAACTTTGATTAGCACTGACCATTGTCGTGCTTCATTAACATATACCCCTTTAGTCTTTCTCATATCTTGTGTGCATAGTACATTAGCTCTCGTTTACAAGCGCCCAAATAGGTTAGTACGACCTATTTTTCAATTCCCACTTTAGTCTTCCACATCCTTCCTCCAACAAATGATTTCCTGCAATCATCCATAACAATGAACCCTTCGTTTTTTATTTTAGTATCTACCAATAAACTTCAATAAATCATGCTGCTTCATTAATTAACCAATATTTGACCCATCTGACAATGAGTTTTGTGATTGTCTTATTATATTTCTATTTTATAGTTCATCCTATATGACAATCTTCCTTCCTCGAGGTCTGGTTGCCAGTCTCAGATCACCCATAAGGTCACTGTATCTGTAACTACCGCTAGAGAGTATTTTTCGCTGATTTTTACCCTACCTATGACTATTTTCCCCAATCCCACCCCCCCCCCCAGACACTTATCGACTGGTTGATAGTTCTCAATTGATATTAACTAGCGTAGTATCCGTTAGGTCGGACATACTATATGTACCAAGCTCGCCCTTTTTTGTCCATATTAAAAAGAAAAATCCCAAGCTGAAGCCAGTTGAGACCGAGTGGACGTCCATTACGGTGCAGAATGGCGGAGGATTTAATTTCATTAAAAACCGCATTTCAGCAGGGTACCCAGTGAATCAGTTTATTGCAAATATGAAATATTTTGCAATTGAAATAAAAAATTACAACATTTGAGGTATATTTTACGTTGTTTTTAAACTGCATCATGAAAGAGGACAATTATACTGAGGAGTAATGACTACAAACAATCAAAGTATGAAATTTCATAGAAACTCCTACAGCTAAATTATACAGTGATGAGATTCATTCAATACGATTTATTTTTCAAGAAGATCAAATATTTCTATCCTTTCAAATCATCAGCGTGATTCTCAAATAACAGCCCATCCAATTGAGCCCAAATTTCCATCCCAACAGAGTAACCGCTAAATGATGCGCACCAAAAAATAAAACAAAACAAAAAATCTTCCCCACAGATACAGCTGAATGAAAACGGAAAAGCGTATTGACAAACAAAAGACTATTTTTTATTACAAATAAAAAGGAATATAACGGGGATAGGGAAACTAAGTGTAAAAATAAGACGTCTACTTTCTATACCAGAGTTGAGTGATCTTGGTCTATAAAATATAAATATTTAGTTTAGCCATCTTCGTCATATGTGCAAATAGTCACTATTCAGTCTCTCTCTTTTTTTTTAAGAAACTTACTCTTCTCATCTTCTTTTGCAATTGGAAGATACCATACAAAAGGGCTTCAGCAGTAGGAGGACAACCAGGAACGTAGATATCAACAGGTACAATACGATCGCAGCCACGCACAACAGAGTAGGAGTAATGATAATAACCACCACCGTTGGCACAACTTCCCATAGATATCACCCAGCGAGGTTCAGGCATCTATGAAAAAGAGAAGGGAAAAAAGTCATTATCATCATCATCAATATTCCTAATTCGTCGTCTCTGCCCTTTCCTTTCGTTCATTTTACCTGATCGTAAACCTTTCGTAGAGCAGGAGCCATTTTGTTTGTCAACGTACCGGCGACAATCATCACATCAGATTGACGAGGAGAAGCACGGAACACAATACCAATACGATCTTGATCATAGCGAGGAGTAGAACAATGCATCATTTCCTATGATTTGTAATAATAAAAACAAGGATCAATAAACAGCATTTATCTATAGGTGTAGTCATTCCCGGTTCCCACTTACCACAGCACAACAAGCCAAACCGAAAGTCATAGGCCAAATAGAACCTTCACGAGCCCAGCTAACAACACGATCAACAGTTGACAAGACGTATTCTATCAAGGAAAACGTTCAGTCACTTGTATATCAATTCCAAGACAATAAAATTACTTACCAGCGCTGTTGTTGGGAGTGACAGTAATATCCTTAATATCGTCAATGTTGCGCACCACTTCAGTTGACATGGCACGTTGTTGGGCAGCCCATAATTTCGGGGCAGTTGTAGCTAAAGCCAATGATAATAATAATAATAATAATAATAAATTGTATTAGTAAAAAATACAACATCAAGTCGAAGATTGATAATTGAATAAAGAGGAGAAAGAGAATATATGTTTGCAAACAGGTAGGTGTTGATGTATAGGGATAGGCGGACGAGTAACAATGGTTTGGTGGATGTCGAAGTGATGGTTTTGTCGATTCTCTCTCTCCTCATTAAATAAACTATTCAATCCAATAATATCGTGATATACGTACAAATAGCCCGCTTTGCAAAATGTAATCCAAGAGCAGAGGTTGCCATAATGTAAAAAAAAAGAGTGGGGAGAAAAAGTTTCAAGGATAATAAAAAGAAAGAAAAGCGCAGGATATATTAATCAATTTTTGTTTTCTGTGGAGGCCCTCGCCAGAAAAAAAAAACAAGCGCCTGTCACAGTCACGGCACTCCGATTGGACAAGAAGCATCATCATGCTGAGTTTATTATATTCATAATATAATACTTCTAAGTGTAAGTCTAAGTCTAATCAGTCCAAATTGGCTACCATACATCCAGTCTTGTTAATAAAGTCTTGTACAGGTACCCCCAATTTCCAATCAATGTGTCCAGCACCCATATACATCACCGGAGGCTTTTCAAATATAAATAAATTATCAACTTAGTGTGAAGCATTCTCTTATATACCCATATGTCATTACTTACACTTAGTCTAGTCACAGATTCGGCCATGATCATTGGAATATCACTTTTCATGCCTATCATTATCATACAAGTAATAATGAGAAATCACCAAAAAAAAAAAAAAAAAAAAAAAAAAAAAAAGACTTACCAACAGGGCATACACCACCCTTCTTGTACCCTGTCATCTCCAATGATACCTACGAATTGATTTGTAATTTAGTATTTAGTTTTTCCAGAGAAAAACACACAAACTGAGAATTTACCTGAGAATCGGCAAGTCGAAAGTTGTAATTCTTCTTACTGATCGCCTTGTTGTTTAGACTACGAGCAAAGTTTAAAAGTACCTGGGTATTGACTGGAGAATCGTACTATGAATGTAAAAAACAATGCGTTAAATGCCATAATCACCTATCCCCATCCGTCCACATAAAAAACCTACCCGCGTGATCACACAATAGAATCTTGAGTAAAGTGGATCTAATTAAAAGGAACAATTGATGAGGCTTTCAGCAACAAAAAAGTAGACTTTTGTGATGGATAAAAATCTTCATAATCGTTTTCTTTTTCTCGTACCAGTGATATCGTTATGGGTACATCTAGTATTTTCCATGATCAAGGTTTTGCACATATGAGATCGAGAAGGGGCATTGACTCGGAAACTACAGAAAAAAAAAGTGGGTTTGTAACGATAAAACCATAACCATCGACCATCAATAACATCACTTACGAACGCTGTTGAAGTTCCCAGTCGTAATAGTTTGATTCTACAAGTACGAATCTACTCAAGTGATACAATCCCAATAATTTCGCACCTTCTTCAACCTTACATGAAAAACTGGTTGTGAGCAACTGGATATAGCAATCAACTTCATCCCTATCGCCTTACCTGTTTGACAACGTCTGGAGCTACTTGTAGTACCTGATCGTTATTACAGCCTTTTTCCCAGTGTTCCATATATTCTTTGCTGTAACTGGAGTAAAGAGAATTGACATCCCCTACTAAAGACTACAGCAGATGGAAAGAAAAGAGGAATTGAATAAAACAATTTCAATAACTTTTCCGAAAAATTCTTATATGTACCACTATTACCTGTAAAGCCATGTGTTGATCGGAAGGTAAGTCTTTTACAAGCAACATGATTATTTGTAAATGGAGGTTAGTCTGTCAAAAATAAAAAATAAAAGATTGCAAAAATTGAGTTTTTACCATTTCTTTTTTGACGAATTCAAATTCCGCTGGTTTTGCTCCACATTTCACTTTTTTCTCAAGTCTTTTTTTGCCCCCTTTTTGTTTCTTCTTCTTTTCATACCCATACCAATTTACAATGTCTCTCATTGACGACTTTATGGAGTCGTCGGAAACCGACAATGGCCCCACAATGGCTCTTTTTACTGATCAATTTACCTCTTCTATTGGCCACACAAATGGATATGATGGTACTGAACCAATGAGGGTAAGAGAGACTAAAAGAAGACATTTGTAACCTGAATATCGGCTCACCTCTCATTCATCCTTTATCACAAACGAATCTTAACTGCAGCTGGAAACTGGATATGTATCTACTGGTTTTGGACAAGTTGAACTTCCCATCTTTGTACTCGATTATGTGCAGTTCCAATTACCGGCAAAAATTATCGACATGGCGGTATCAAACAATATCTTGGTTATTGCACTTAGCACATTCCGCATTCTACGTATTGACTTGGATAATCCACTCGAGGTTGAAGGTAAGTTGAAACGAAAATACAAGCACAAACAAGTACAAGTACTTGGACAAAAAAAATTACTAACCTTTTCCTTATGAAATATTGACAGATATCGAAATTACTCGGAAGGCTAGCGATGGCAAAATCGTCAAACTCTTCTTCGATCCCACTGGGCGACATTTGATTATCACAACAGACCACGAAGAAAATTATTACCTGTACGAAAAATGGCGACGCACAAAACAACTAAGTAAGCTCAAGGGGATGACAATCGCTTCTATCGGATGGAACAAGCAAGCAACCTTGGCCGATCCATCCACGCGTGAAATATTGATTGGGACTAAGAAAGGCTTGATTTACGAAACGGTGCTGGAACCCACGGATGAATTTTTTCGGCGCGAAGAACGATACCTGGAACAAGTTTACTCGATCCACGAATCAACAATGCCTATCACCGGTTTGCATTTTGAACAATTCCCGGTCAACAATCGCAAGTACTTTGTCATGGCAACTACTCCTACCCGTATCTATCAATTTGTTGGCTTCATTGGCCCCAATAATGGTACTCGGACTCCCGCAACTGCTTTTGGTGATGTCGCAGAAGAACGAGGTGAAAAGGCTATCTTTGAAGGATTATTTTCAAAATATCAAGTAAATCCTGGTAAGTGCAACGAATCGGGGGAATGGTGTTTCATTTGTTTCTTTGTACTCACTTTGGTGCTTCTTTGTTTACATAGGCTTTCAAGAGCTACCTGGTGAACTACCTTATAGCGAAGTCCACTTTTTTAGTCGATTCCATGAAATTCAACAACAAGGTGTGGCTCAAACCTTTGCTTGGTTGGCCGGTCCTGGGATATATCATGGTGATCTGGTTTTCGGATCTCAAAATGTAGGAGACAGTGTCATTGATAATGTTCAACTACTACAGTAAGTATATCATTTATACCAACCATTACAAAAAAAAAAAAAAAAACATGGTGGAAAAATAAACCAAGGTACTTATCCGCTTTTACTTTTCTTCTTTCTTACATAGATACCCCTCGGTGCCTTCCGACGAAGAAGCTGGACAACTTGTATTGGAATCTCCAATTTCTGTAGCATTAACTGAATTCCACTTTGTGTTGCTCTACAAGGATCGGGTTCGGGCAATATGTCAACTGAATGATCAAATTGTTTATGAAGAAATGGTTCCTCTCGTAAGAAAAAAAAAAAAAAAAAAAAAAAAAGAGGTAGAATATTTCTAAAATGGCATTTGATATTATTAATGTAGAACCCAGGGGAAAAGGTGCTTGGTATGACTGTGGACGATACAAAACGAACATTTTGGGTGTATACCTCTCTTTCAATGTATGAACTGGTGATCAAAAATGAAGAACGAGATGTGTGGAAACTTTATCTGGATAAGAAACAGTACAACATGGCGTTACAATATTGTAAAGATCCGGCTCAAAAAGACAAGGTGTTTACTGCTCAAGCGAAAGATTACTTCGGTCAACGTCGATTCCAAATGAGCGCCAAATTCTTTGCTGAAAGCACGGTGCCATTCGAAGAGGTGTCACTCAAGTTTATTGAACAGGATGAAATGGACGCTTTACGGGTTTACCTTGGGAATAAGTTAGGAAGGTTGCAGAAAAAGGCAAGTTGAAAAAAAAAAATGAATTCGAATGTAAATGCGATATAGCTAATGTATGTTATTATTCATATAGGATCGATCACAAAAGACAATGCTCGCAACTTGGTTAGTCGAAATTTATTTGTCGAAATTGGATGAACTAGATAATTTGATATCGTCAGCACACTCTGTCTCCTGCAACAGTGGTACCAACAACAACACAATCGCTATGGATAATGAAGGAACACCGATGAATGACTCGAGCGATCTCATACACTTCAAAGAACAAAAGGAAGATATCACGGATGAATTTAGAACCTTTATTGAATCTTACAACGCACACTTACATAGTCCTACAACATTCAGCTTATTGGCAAGCCATGGACGCAACGAAGAACTACTATTTTATGCAACATTGATTGGCGATTATGAGCAAGTCATCAACTACTGGATTATGGAAAAAGATTGGAAAAGGGCTTTGAAGGTTATTAGCAAACAGGTAAATGAAATGACATATCAACGTTTCTTCATTTATAATGTCACTAACTCTATATTACCATTCTATTGATTTTAGAACAATACTAAGACATTTTATCGATTTTCACCTGTATTGATGGAAAATGAACCCTACGAAACTGTGAATATCTGGATGCGGCAACCAAATTTGAATCCTCGAAGCCTGATACCTGCCTTGCTGAAGTATGATCATAGTAAATTATCTGATAAATCTTTACCAGTAAGGTCAAAAGAAAAATACACAAACTCATCATAGAAACTAATTCCTTTCATTGTTTTGTTTTGTTTTCTCCGATGTATCTAGAATCAAGCCATACGCTACCTGTCGTTTGTTGTATCGACACTCGGAAGTACCGATGCAGCCATTCACAACTTTTTACTGACACTTTACGCCATTCAATCGACTCGGGATGAGACCGCACTATTAGCATTTTTGAAAAACGAGGTAAATCTAATACGATCCAGTTACACAGGCAAATATGTGGATAACCTGATTTTGTTTTTTATCATTAGGGACGGGAAATGCATTACAATTTGGACTATGCTTTACGATTATGTAGCCAGAACGGAAGAATGCAAAGCTGTGTACATATTTACAGTCAAATGGGATTATATGAAGAAGCGGTGAATTTGGCATTACAGGTAAAAAGTGGAAAACAAAATACTTTCAGCGTAGATTAAGAGGAGGAGCAGCAAGATCAATTAGGTACTGATATTCGCATTCATAGAACCATGACATTGAATTGGCGTGCATCAATGCGGACAAACCTGAAGACGATGACGCTTTACGGAAAAAGCTGTGGTTGACCATTGCAAAGCAAGTGGTTGGTGAAAACAAGGATATCAAATCGTAAGGATACCTCCCTCTTCCCACATAAACACACAAAAAGATCATAAAATATAGGATGGAATGATAACAATGCATCATATTTCATATTTGTTTCGTAGAACGATGGAATTCTTGGCAAAATGTGATTTACTACAAATTGACGATGTGTTACCATTCTTCTCTGAATTCATGGTTATTGGCGATTTCAAGGATGACATTTGTACAGCTTTGGAAGACTACAACAATGAAATAGAAGATCTGAAAATGGAAATGGACGAAGCCACTAAAAACGCCGATAACATTCGTGTCGATATCCGAGATCAACGTAGTCGGTAAAGCAAAAGAAAAAAAAAAAGTCTTGAGCCAGTCGGGGTTTGTAACGTAAAGTACTCATTAGCAATGTCTTGATTTTTTCATTTTTTGTTATTGATAGATTTGGGCTTGTGAATTCTGTTGAAAAGTGTTACATTTGTCATTATCCTTTATTGGCCCGCCAATTTTATATATTCCCTTGTCAACATGCATTTCATGCTGAATGTATGATTCAAAAGGTAAACTCGAAATTGGTGCTACATAGAAAAAGAGGACTCACCTTTTTTGTTTTTTTGTTTTTTTTGTTGTCTGCTTGCAATAATTAGATAACCCGATTTTTACCGCCGCGTACACTTCGACGCCTGGCAGAACTGGAAGATGCATTGAACCCATCAACAACAACCACAACAACTGCACGACTTACAAATGGGAACAGTAACGGGATGATGGTGACTGGACCGGCTTCGAAATGGATGCATGCAGCAGCTGGTGTGATTTTTTCTAGCGATACCACCACTGATATGACCATGGCAGAGAACAATGCTTCAACGACGGTAACAACAGCAACCATGACGACGACTAAAGAACAACTTGAAGAGGAATTGGACGACATTGTAGCTAGTGAATGTATACTTTGTGGTGAGACTATTGTCAAATCCATTGATCTACCTTTCGTCAATGATGAAGAAATAGATGCAATGAATGAATGGGCTATTTGAAATAAAAAAATCATTTGTTTTTTATGTATTATTCTTGATTTATTCTATGTTGTATGCGTTTGAGTTGGGTTTGGGTTCGGGTAGGGTTTATACTTGGGAAAATATAAATACAATGGTGGGTATGTGATCGAAACAAAAAATGTAAAAATTTTTGTTTGACTTGTAAATGTCATCGGGGTTGGGAAATGTGTAGTTTTTATTATATTGTATTCAGTGTGCATGCGTGTGTGATTTATGTAAAATGAACAATATAATATATAAATGGTATATACAATTTGATGTTTTAATGCGTGAAATATGTCAAAGAAAGGAAGGGAAACAACTATTATAGTGGATGTTTGATGAAGAGATGGTAATTGAAACCACAATTTGTATGACAAACTCAGTATCGTCATTTAGCAGCGGGATCGCTGAACAGTGTACAGATTCTTCGGACCGAATAAGCTACTGTGCGGCAGCTTTATTCGAATACTCGCGTGTTACTCGTAAATTCTTTTTTCCATGAGTTTAAATGAAGTGTCTAACCGGGTTAAGAATGATTGGATGTCTTAGTGCTCAATGTCTATACTACATAAAACTGGTAGAGGAGGGCTGGTGATTCAAACAGATTATTTCATGATTCAATAAAAAAAGAAGTAAATGAAAATATTTCGAATTCCGATTGTCGGGATTGACCTGTCAAACTTTATGTCCTCGAGTAATATCTCCTAAAAAAAGTTGCGTAACCTGTCTCCGTTGTTTTTTTTTTTTTTTTTTTTTTTTTACAACTTTTGTTTCCCTCGGTCATTTCATGTCACTAACAGTGCATCCTTCAACCGAGTATTCATTCGTGGGAAACGAATATTTTCAAGTTCAGTCATCCTCATCGTCATCACCAAGGTATTTCTTTGGTGGAGACATCCCTACAACAAGACCACCAAAATTATCGAAACCGGTGATTATCATTAATGGTGTCTATGATCGTGTTATTACTGATAGTAATAATAATTACCAAAACGATGTGATATGCATTGATGAAACAGAAAATAATTATCATCAACGTTATTGTTTTCAGCGTGAGTTCAAAGTCATGCATCAATATACGCAATTTGGTAGTTTCTCGTGGATCCATGACATAATTCAAAGCTTTTTTCGAGAATGGAGACGCTTTTGTTTTCGTCGTCGGTACTTCTTTCCTCTCATTCGTCATGCAAAAAAAAAGCATGAGACTACGACTCCTTTTTTTTTTTTTTGTGCAAAGGGAACTTTTTTAACCAAAAAAGGAGTGGTCGGAGATTTCTATACTTTTTTTCTTGGCACCCCCTCTCTCTCTTTTACTATAATGCACAACAATAAAAAAAAAATAATTTGTCTTAATTCGGAAAAAATCTCGGTGGGTGATCCAAGTAAAAAAAAAAAAAATGTCGGTCGGTCTTCTCAGACTCCTTACTTTAATGCTATTTCTATCTCTGTTTTTTTCCTTATACTGTAGTTACATGGCGCGATTCAGGATGAGGCTTAGAAGGAGGGAAATGGACAAAAAATCACTTCACCAGCACTCATATATCTAGTTGAATGTTTCTCCCTGCATGTGTGTTAAAAGTGCGTGTGCGTGAGAGAAATGCTCAACTGGTGAAAAGGAGGAAGCAAAAAAAAAAAAAAAAAAAAAAAAGGAAGGCTGCTGGTTTGTATAAAATGCCATTATGCACATTGGAACCGCTTTTTTCCCTTTTCTCTTCTTTTCTCTTTTACTTTCAGCATTTTCTTTTTATTCAATATTCTTCAAATCTAAACATTTATATCTAATGATTTCACTTGCTCAAACATGGCATCGAATCGCAAAACAATTGAAACGAAAACGATCCTTTCACTCCCATGAAAATTCAAAGTCCGTTCGCTTTTACGACATCGAAACAGTGTTTTATACCCACAGCTCCCTCGAGTATGATCGCACACCTACTGCAGAATTGCATGAAAATAATTATTTGGATGATGACGATGATGATGATGATGATGAAGATGACGATGATGATGAAAATAGCGATGAAAATATAGAAGAAAATACACTCATCACATCATCAACGACAAGTTTATATGTTTCTTCGTCTATTGTACCGCCATCTTCTAACTTATCTTATGATGGGGAAATCATTGTGGTTGGTGATCATCCTCTAAATTGGGAAAAATCATTGGCTTGTATAGCACCATGAAAAAAATCATGCATCTGGATGCAATGCATCACAAAAAGTCGAATGATTCTTCAAAGCAGCTATCTCTTCTGTATTTAGAATATCATCACCACTATTGCAATATATTTACTTTATACTTCACAATCACAACAACTGTAGTATGATTCACTCACTATTCTGCCAATTTTATGGGTATTCAAACGCCGCCACTCCCTCATTAACATTTCCTTCACATATATGATACTTGATGTTATTTATTTTTTGTACTTTTATTTATACCTCGTTGGTAACATGTTTATTTAAATTCAAATAAAAGCGCCTTTTTTTTTGTATGATATTAAAGAAACAACAAAAAAATCCCCAGAAAAGGAGAAATTATCACCTAGTTGGTAATACTGGTATCATTTGCTGTGATAACTCCTGGAGGGGCATTCTTTTTTTTATTTTAGTTGACGATCAAATAGGATGAAAATATAAAAGTTTGGATACAACAAAATAAATAAATAAAAAACCTGCTCTACCTACTTTTTGAATGATGCGTGTCCGCATAGATACAGTACATGACCTGTTTCCTGGCCGAGTTTTCCCACATTCCTGTACTGTATTCTCCATGCACGTTTGTACATGGAGTGCTAATTCGATCCCGTGCCCAAACCTGTTCAAATCAGATTTTTTAAAAAAAAAGTTGAAATTCACCACCACTCACACCCAAGGCTATTTATTTTTTTTTACATACAGAACTTTGCTTCGGCTCAAATGGAAACTGAATTTCATGCACTGTCCTCCGCTGACAGTAGAGTGTACAACACAGTAAGAATCCGTAATAACGTATCAGCGAAAAAAACAAAATTACATCACTATTGTGGGTAATATAATTATCCTGATGATTATATCTTTCAAGGCAGCAGCATTCTGGAGCCATCTTCTGTGGTTTTTCCGTTGAAATGAAAAATGGCTATTAAAAAAAAAAATCATTGTTGGTCAACGCACCAGAAAAAGATATATTTCAACCCCCGCCCACATGGTTATTATTTACTCCCCAATTTTTTCTCATTTCTTTTTTTTCTTCTTTTCATCATTCCACTTCTTTGTGGTTGTGGTGATCTTAGATTAGTGTCAGGACTAGTTTAGAAGGGGCTTCAGCTCAGGGATTACAAGTTGCATGGGGAAACCCTTTCATTTTCAATTCAGGATTTATGACCACCGTTCGTTGACTTTGGAGGCTTCATTAACTTCGTTTAGTTTTAGTTTGTTTACAGTTTGTATCTACATCTGAATCAATTATATCTTTTTTTACATACTTCAATAAAAACTGACCCATTAGTCTCTCTCATTTCTTGTGCAATAAATAATGTTTTTAGTACCATCATCCTTTTTGTTTAGTGTTGACCGTCGTCGTGGTTCAATAGCCGATGTATTTTAGTCATTCCCATGTCTTGTACCGCGTATTAGCTTCCGTTTTACAACTACCCCAGATTAGTGGGGAGTCATTCTTCACATTTCACTTTAGCCTTTCATAGTTCATCTACTAGATCCTTCCACAACTAAGTCCTCGTCTTTAGTTTTAGTATCTGCCAATATGTTTCAATAAAATATACCTTTTTATTAACCTCCTTTGACCCATAAAATAGTGCTCTACCAACCACTTGCTCTCTAATTTCCTCACTATGATTATTCCTGCTGGCGCTGCCAGTATAGCCCCCGCTATACAGGACATACAGTATTTATAGCTCGTTACTTTTTATTTCTATTTTTATTTTCTTGCGGGAGCACATATATATTATATATTTATAAAACCAAATTGTTGCCAGTTCAATAAACATCTTATTAATCTGCGAACTGCCAGAGGAGGGGCTTTTAGTTTCATCGAAAACCACTCTTCAACAATCAATGTTTAATTTAGCACCTCTGTATAAGCGTTGACCAATAATATGAAATGTGTATCTGTGCTAGACCCGTATTTGACATTGAAGAACCTTGAGCTTCGGAGAGTGGTTGGCGTTTCAGAGGCAAAAACAGGAAAAATCCAGATGCTTTTTAGAGAGTCCGGGTTCTAGGTTGATAAACACAAGCTATGTATTATTAGTACTAGTCCATGACGTATCTGGGACACTTGCTGTAAGGACCCACATTGTAGAGAACCGGAAAAACAATACTTTTCGGGAAAATGTTGATTGTTGGATGTGATATGTCGAAGTTTATACTTTTGGACCTCCTAGATATCATCCATTTTCAGTATAAGGGGAAGTGGGTAAGATTAGATGCAAATCTGAACGGATATTCCTTTATATAGATGGAAGATACCGCTTTGAGTTATTAATATAGAAGATATGTCCAGAAGCTCGGATTGGTATACCGGATGGTAGAGGACTAAACACAAACAAGGAATCTCTGCCTTTCACTGACCTTTTAAGCAGTGAATTGAGGTTCAATAGGAATATCCTTTATATAGATACTGGATACCGGGCCTATTCAAAAAAAAAAAAAAAAAAAAAAAAAAAAAAAGCTTTTAGTATGATGCGGAGAAAGCCATATTCCTCGCCAAAAATATAAACATATAGGCTAACAATTCTCATTCGCTCTATATCATCGTCGGCGGAGCGTCCAATACTAGTGGAATAAAATAAAAACAATAAAATGGACAAACGAAATACCCCAGGTGTAATCCACGCCAGCAACACACATCAAAGACACACTACAATAGATCTATTGAAGGTAGATTGTGGAAGACTATTGGGGAAATTGAAGAATAATCAACTCAATATAAAGTAGTAACTGAAAGATGGTTATATAATAAATAATATATCGTAAAAGCGTTGAAAGATATGAAAAATACTATAGATGGGTATGTTTTATTGAATCTAAATGGGCGATGGTAATTAGGACTCTTGTTGAACAGGTCAAGAGAAAAGACTAATGGGACATTTTTCATTGAAGTATGTAAAAAGAGAAACATTTTATTGGTAAATATATATGGAGTATGGACAAAAGTTTACTAAACAAAGCCAACGAAGACTTCAAAAAGTCAACCGATGGTGGTTCTAATCCTGGGTCCGAAATGAAAGGGTTTCCCCATGCAACTTGTAATCCCTGTTCTGAAAACGCTTCTAAACCAGTCCTAACACTATTCTAAGTCCAAAATAATCCCATAGAAGTTGAATGGTGAAGATGAAAAAAAAAAAAATGGAATGAAAGAGAGAGCGAAAAAAAAAAGACAGTAAATAAAAGTTCACGTGTGCGGGATTTGAAACCCTTCCTATGACCTCGTCGCTTTTTTTTTGGCATACAAATAAGGAAATGCTCTTCAATACTGATCAAAAAAATGCTGTATTGCGTGTACTGTCCTCTATGTATTGATTTTTCGCATTACGATGCATCTTATTGTACAGTTCGTTTAGGAGCTTTTTTTTTTATATTTTTATAAAGCCAAAAAAGAATACGACGTATGTATCTTTTGGTTCTTTTCATTTTTATTGTGAATCACATCAAGTTACTTGCATAGTTTAATGCTTTACTGTAAAGTATATATGTAAAATAAATATTCTTGGTCATTTCCGTTAGACCCAATATTTTTTACAACCTTGCTGAACTGAACTACAGGCCACACAGTATAGTATGTACTGTATAGTAGCTCAAAAACGGTTGAAGCACTTCGACCCCAAGCTCGAAGCGTATATGATCGCCAAAACACAAATTCTGATTGAGTCACTAGCATATTCCACATATGACTTTCGCCTATACTGAATCATAGCCAGTACCTAACTTCTTCCCATCACCATCATTGTTTCAAAAGAGAAGCTCATAGTTCACATACATAGCATATAGTGGCATGGTTTAAATCCAGCTCTTCATTTTTTTCTATTGCCTCATGAAGCTAGGTTCCAAAAAAAAAAATCTGCCCAACATTTGTTTTCTCCCACCTACACAACTTGTTCTCCTTTCCCATGTTCCCACGCCGATTCAGGATTATTATACAACATATCTGAATCATCAGTTTCGCACAGGAGCACACACATCATCAAGTCATAACTAATACAGAATCATTCAAAATTTTCTTTATTACCATACTACAATTCCTATAAAAATACATAACTAAACTAGTCCATTAATAACACTTGGGTTGCTTTCCCAAGTCCCCTCCCCAAATAAAAAGAAACAATCAAAACTAAAACTATCAACTACGCTAAATTGCCAGATGAGGATTTTTTTCGTAATCGTTCCAGTTCGCACCTTAAGCCATCGTTTTCCTTCGTAAGTCTGTCGCGTTCATATTTGGATGCTGTCAGTAACCGCTGAAGTTGATCTACCGTTTCATGTAATTCTGTCGGAGATTGTCTATGAAATGAGTTCATTCATAATCGTCCACGCAGGAGGAATAGATAGAATTAGCAATCAAAGGTCCCTGCCCACATACAATTTTTTTTTTTTTTTTTTTTTTTTTTTTTTTTTACCGTTGTTGATCATAGCAAAGATGGTCCCATTGACGAGAAGCATCGGATAGAGACACAGCACGGCTCCTTCCGCCTGATGCCGATGAAGAGGATGACGACTGGTTCATTTGGACCATGATCTCTTGTAAAAGCACAGCTTGAGCATCCATCTGCTTGAGCAAGATTTCCATTTGTGGGTAAAGGCCATGTACATCAACAAAAGCGCCAGGCGGTTGACGATCACGATTGCCCAATGTTGCTGCTGCTGCTGTTGTTGAGTCCGCTAGCGGCATACCATGATTATTGTCTGAGGAGGAGGCGGAGGAAGTGGAGGAACGACCTGTCAATTCAAACCGCCCAATTATTTTCCTTGCGTCATCCTTTCCGTTGCTGCCACTGGATATACCTTCATTGCTGCTGGTTTTCTCTACCTTGAAGCGACCTAGTTTCTGTGATTGTGCCTGAAAAGACGATTGCGACGATTCCCGTGATACCATTGTTGGTGTAAAGCTAGACTGTTGTTGTTGTTGTTGTTGTTGTTGATCTACTATCATGGTTGGTGAAGTTGCTGTTGAGTGCTGGACTTCGAATCTCGATTTGCGTTCTACAGCAATAAAAAAAAAATGAGTTATCTCGAGTCTCTCTTCATTTTTCAGTTGACTTACCACAGATATTGTCGTAGCTTGCTACACGGGAGAGTGGTGATAATGGGGAATCACTGTTGAAGCTAACGTATCGAGCGGATGATGCTGTGAGCACTGTATCAGGTGGCCGATCGAGTTCAGGGCCAGAAAACTGGACAGAGTATCGGTGCTGTTGCTGTGACGAGCAAGGATGGTGACTCTCTTTATTGTAGGAGGCATAGTTGAGGTAGTTCATATGGTCGTTCAGTGAGGTGGGTGCGGTACTGCTTCCTTGAGATAACATAATGGAGGTTGGGAGATCCGATTCTTCGACAATGAATCTTGATTTTTTCACAGGAGTTGGCGCGATAATGTTGCTGTGTTCAGTAAAGATGGATGGATGACATTGTGAAGTAGGGTCGATGTCTGAGGACGGTTTTGATTTCGAACAAGCATTTGTATGGCAGCTTTCACGTACAACTACGTCACCAAAAGTAATACGTCGTTTTGGTTGCTGTGGTAATGGTTGTGGAGGAGTTGTCGCTGTATCTGTTGTTGCCCGGTTGGTTGGATGTTGTTCAATATCTTGAGAAGGCATATAGAGCATTGATTTGTCATTGGCAAGAGGGGTATCATCAAAATCCCATTGATCTGTCGATTGATAGGAGACACGCTTTTCTGGTACTTTCTTATGAGGACGTAAATCGAGTGGTGAGACATGACTGAGGACTGATTTGCAGAGATAATCCTTCTTCTTGGCTTGCTTGAAGAACGGGTGCTGTAATAGCTTCTCAGCTGATGGTCTATAAATGTTTGCAGGGGTAAAAAAAAAAAAGGTAAAAAAAAAGATAAATAAAATAGAACTGTTTAATGTTGAGCACTGACCACTTACCGAGCAGTTGGGTTTTTTTGTAAGCAAAGATCGATCATTTCCTTAAAGATTTTGGAGTATTTGTGTTTGGTATGTTCATGATCCAAAGTAGGAGGCGCATTGGAGAGAGTAAGCTTGAGAACCTAAAAAAAAACAACCAAAAAAAACCAAGGTATAGTAGAAGTGTTGAGATTAAAACCTTGTTCAATCTTTTTGTTTTTATCAATTACCTTCATAGGTGGGTATTTGGCAAAAGGAGCATGACCAGTAGCCAGTTCATAAGCGGTGATACCAAAACTCCAAATATCCGCCTTGAAATCATAACCATCTTGTTCCATCACCTCCGGCGCCATCCAACAAGGCTAAAAAAAAGAAAAAGAAAAAAAGAAAATACCGCGATAAGTTATTCGAAGAATATATATATATAAAGGTTAAACATATTACTTACAGTTCCAACGAAGGTTTTGCGGACATCACCTTTTTCAGCCAAGGAGCTGGAGACTCCGAAGTCCGCGAGTAGAACAGTACCCTGATCATCCATCAACAAGTTACCGGCCTTGACATCACGGTGAATATGTCCATTCTTGTGTAAGTAAACCAACCCTTCCAAAGCTTGCTTCAAGATGGTGGCAATAGTGATTTCTTCAAACCCATCCTTGAATTTCGTTTTCATAATATCAAGGCAGGAGCCTAAAATACATCAAATCGAAAACAACGATGAACAAAGAAAAATATCATGTATTGTATTTGAGCAGGTGCTTACCAAATGACAAATATGGAGTGATGATGTATAGTTTTGATCCATTGACAAAGGAACCATATACCCTTAACACATTTGGATGTTTGGATAGAGCCATTAACGCTGTTTCCCGCTATTTTTTTTTTTTATAAAGAAAAAAGAAAAGAAATGTGTAAAGAAAATAATAATAATAATAGAAGATTCGCCTTTTCATTCAACTTACACGTAGTTCATCAATTTGGTTTCGTTCGAACATATCGAGATCAATCATTTTCAGAGCGACCAGTTTCTTCGTAGGCAAATAAATAGCTCCATATACAATCGCCGAAGATCCATAACCTTGGTTCCAAAAAATAAATAAGAATAATATAGCAAGATCAGTGTCAAAATTCACTTGCTATGAATACATATAATATATAAATAGCTTACCTATTGGCTCTTTGATATGAAAATCATCATATTTATTAGCCCAGTTGGATTCGGATACTTGAGATAAAGAAGCAGTCGACGCGTTGACACCAGTAGGATAAGGGGAGGACAGGGGAGTAGGGGTGATATTGTTGGAGTCGTAAGGGGAATGGAAGGGAGATGAAGTACCATTGTCTTGTACAGCCAAGGCAGATAGTTTGAGATGTAAGGCTTCAGATACGGTCGAGGCAGCCCGTTTGGCCAACATGCTATGTGTAGCCGAAGAAGAGCGCCGGGAGATAGATGGGGACGGACTCGTAGAAGGAACCATGGCTTTGATGATGCTGCCAGCACGTGAGCGAGAAGAAGTGGATGTATTTGTTGCGTGTGACGAAGGTAAGGCAAAAGAAGAATCAAGAGTGGGCTGAGTGGTCGTTGTTGAAGTTTTCAATAAGGATAAAGGGTTTTGTATGCTTGACTGTGACATTATGGAAAAAGGATGCTATCCACGATGAAGTTTGTGGACCAAAAGTTCATCCGAGATGATCTCAGAGCCAGTAAATAAAAAGGAAAAATAAAAAAATTGGAAGGTTAAGAGAGAGAAATGAGAGATAGAAGAGTAAAAAAAAAAGCAAAAAATCTCATCTGGGGTTGATTTCATTTGGCGCCATTTCCAACTTGAGCGATCAAAAGTAACACTATTACAAAGCTTTCGGTATTATTATTTTTTAATCCACATAGTAGAATCCTTTATATCTTTATATCAGGATGTTGAATAGTGTATACTTTTAATAGGTATTGTATCTCCTCTATGAGGAACATAGTAAACGGAAAGCGATGGAAAAGAAATCTATCGGTTCCTGAGTGATCGACCACAGAGCCTACAATAATTATAATATAAAAACTATCATTGGATAGTATATATTCCATATTTTAGAAAATGGCATGTTATTTCTTTCATCATAAATCATATATTGTTTCTATCACAGTGAGTAGGATGTTACTGATGATTTATTATCTCTATCAATCTATTATACGCTTACAATATTTAACCCTATAAAACTGTCAAATTTTTTAATTGGTCGTGGTAATTGGACCTGACGTCGTTGAATTAAAAAAAAACCCAAACTAATTTTTTTTTTTACCCAGAGGAAGCTGTCACCAACAAAGCTGGCATTTAGCGCCGTAAACGGAGGGAGAAAAAGACTTTTGGGTTCGGTGCTTAAAATCAAACGGAGCGACAAACATAAGGTATTATAGATCAAAGAGTTTCTTTTTTTTCGTTTCTCTTTAACTAACTTTTTATTTTATTATACAACAATGGTAAAGTGAATATAAAAAACATTAGTTAAAAACGAAAAGATGGATAGATGGATAAATAGATAGATAGATAGATGCGTGGATAGATGCCTGAATATGAAATGGATGATTGATCTTTTACTGTATATTATTTTATAGGGTCGTGGTCCTAAGAAGCACATGAAGCGATTGGCAGCTCCTAAGCACTGGATGTTGGACAAACTTTTGGGTAAGTACCTCTATAAATCTGGTGAATATCACTGTTGCTGTATGTTGCTTTTGGGGATGAAATACAAAAATTTATAGTCAAGCTCAACAATCCGAGTATTTTATGGTGACGAGAAAATTTTTATTTACAATATACTGATAATGCAACATCATACAGTGACAGTGACCCAAAAATAGTAATGGTTATGAAATTGCCCTTACTAAAGTAATCTCTCTACCTTTTCATAATAGGGTCTTATGCTCCCAAGCCCAGCTCCGGTCCTCACAAGACCCGTGAATGCTTGCCCTTGATTGTCTTTATCCGTAACCGTCTCAAGTACGCTCTCAATGGTCGTGAAGTCACCAGCATCTTGATGCAACGTTTGGTTAAGGTTGACAACAAGGTCCGTACTGATTCTACCTTCCCTGCTGGATTCATGGGTAAGTCTGAATGTATATATATATATAATATAGAGTGGGGGAATTTGGGGAGAGGGGGCAAATAGTTATATGGATTTTGGTTACTGATTGGTTGAGGCTTTGACGAATCCCGGATGATATTTTCGTACCATGTTTTTTCATTGTGATTGGCAGATGTCATCTCTATTGAAAAGACTGGCGAAAACTTCCGTCTCGTCTATGACATTAAAGGTCGCTTCGCCATTCACCGCATCACTGATGAGGAAGCCAAGTACAAGCTGTGCAAGGTTCGTAAGGTGATGGTTGGTGCCAAGGGTATCCCCTACATTGTTACTCATGATGGCCGTACTATCCGCTACCCCGATCCTTTGATCAAGGTGAACGATACTGTCCGTTTCGATCTGGAAAACAACAAGATCCTTGATTTTGTCAAGTTGGAAGTGGGTAATGTGGCTATGGTGACTGGTGGTCGTAACGTGGGTCGTATTGGCACTATTGTCCATCGTGAACGTCATATTGGTGGCTTTGAAATTGTGCATGTCAAGGATTCCTTGGACCGTACCTTTGCTACCCGTATTTCCAACGTGTTTGTCATTGGTCAAGGAAACAAGCCTCTCATCTCTCTCCCCAAAGGTAAAGGTATCAAGTTGTCCATTGCTGAGGAACGTGACCGCAGACGTGCTGCTGCCGCCTCCAACTAGATTATATATCATATCTCCCTTAGTTTAGTTTGTTAGCTCTCATCATGACCACCTTCATTTTTTTATCTCATCATTTCATTTATCTTGAATAAATTTTGTTTCTCAATAAAGAATCGTTGTACATATTGGTTTTTTTTTTTTTTTTTTTTTTTTTAATGTAATATGTAGACTTTGATTTCTTCAAAAGATCATTGAGTAGAATAATACATAAAGGGAAGGGTTTCTTGGTCTGAGGGGATTATGTAAATATATCATAGCAGACCGTCTTTGGAGAAAAGCTCCCTTATATCCAATGCAATGTGTATTACTTCATAAACTATTGAAGAAGGCATTCATTGAAGGTATACCATAGAAACATTTGTTGCTTTATTGTAGTATAAACATAGCGTACGGTAAACTAAAATACTAAAAAATTCAATGGTGAGCGGTAAACTATACTAAAGTGAAAGAGGGACGAGATATACAAATCTATGGCGGGTGATAAATTATTCTGGTACAGTGGAGTGAGTAAACTAAAGTAACTTGAGATGCTCTATATTGAGTACAAAGGCAACATGAGAAGAGATTCACAATACTACCATTGCTGCATGGAGGTGCCTACTGCAGAGAGTGAGCGAGAGAGATAGATATGCATCATGCTACCGCTGCTAAGTGATGTTGGTTGTTGAAGGACTAGAAATAATGGAAAAAATAATACAGCTGTTGACCGACAGGGTTTGGTGCAAGAAAAGAAAAAACTACGAAGTTTTAAATGTTAAATGGTGGGGCTCATGGGTATAAAAAGAGAATAACCATGTTAATAATGTTGCATGTGTCGATGTAAAAAAGAAGACAAGCAGCAAGAGCGAAAAACGACGTTCAAATTCCGCCCACGTGAATATTTAATTTCGCCCGGTTTTATTTTCTCGCACTCTCTTTCTTTCATTTCTTTTTTTCTTTCCTTTTTTTTTTTCACCGTTCAATTTTTTTTTGGAATTGCGGTGATTTTAGATTAGTGTCAGGACTAGTTTAGGATGGGTTTCAGCTCAGGGATTGCAAGATGCATGGGGGAACCCTTTCATTTTGGATTCAGGATTTTGGATTAGTTGGCTTTTTGGAGCCTCTCTTAGCTTAATTTAGCCTTAGTTTGTCATGCTCTGTATCTACTTTTGAAAACAATATCTCCCTTTTTATATGTTTTAATGAAGAATGCGCCATTAGTCTCTTTCATGTCTTGTATAATAGATCCCTTTTTTACTACCATCTTCCCAATACATCTACTGCTTTGCTTCAATAAAAGATATCAATTCAACTTTTCACATGCCTTGAACAATATATTAGATGAAGTTTTACGCTCTCCCATTTAAACTAGCATTGAACATTCCTCAGATCCCCCCACCCCTCTCCTTCATGCTAAGTCTATCAGATCTTTTATCACAACAAGCACCACCCCGCTTTTAGTTTAGCATTCACTCAATATGCTTCAATAAAATATTCTCTTTTTTTGACCAACCTCTGACTTTTTTTTTTAGTAAGGGCAGCCGTTATTGTGAGTATCCAATCAGGAACCTGATTTATTACTCACCCAATAGCGTTTATTTATTTTTCAATTTGTGATTTCACAGTGACCTGAAGTAGCGAGTGTTATGGAATGCACTGGTTAACAATAAAGGTGAACTGGGTTTTTGATTTTCAAA
This sequence comes from Absidia repens, assembly GCA_002105175.1. NCBI lineage: Eukaryota > Fungi > Mucoromycota > Mucoromycetes > Mucorales > Cunninghamellaceae > Absidia > Absidia repens. The sequence goes on from MCGE01000017.1 coordinate 708,882, forward strand.
GTATTTAGAAGTAGTTATTGTCAACAAGTACGTAAAAATGATGTGACTATTAACATATTCATCAATGATCTATGTGACGTGTTGGCTGAATCATGCAGAATAAAAAAATAAAAAAATAAAATAAAAAAATATAAAAAAGCAACTTGGTTTTCAATGCATGGGGCAATTATATGATAGCTCAAAACGATATGGTTTTTATTAAATAAATATATAGTCATTTATTGCAATCTACTTTTGATCAAGAGGGTGTATAAAAGGGATGGGTATACAGTGTCAGATAAACCTAGGATGGTTAATGAATACTAAATATAGACAGGGGAGGGGAGAAGTAGGGATGGGAGCAATTACTCTAAAATAAAACCTATTCACTTCATCCATATGCTAGGACACGTTTGTTCGGGTAAGATCTTGTCGAATTTTCCTATTGACATGAAAAAAAAAAAAAAAAAAACAATGCCACATATCAGTAATCATCGACTGGAGTATCACATAATGGTAAGTAAGGTGGGAACATTTTTTTTTTTTTTTTTACCTGGGATAGGAATGAAATAGTTGAATACTTCCCTACAAAAACGTAGCCTATATTGATCCGGTGGTAAAACAGTGACTTCCCGATTCCGATGAATAGTTGATTTGCTACGAGATTCAAGTTTCTTGTACCAAGTGTAGGCACCAATAAAATCTGTTCACCAATACGAAAAAAGAGAAATTGATAAAATGCCTTGCATGACCTTTCTTATTTAAATAGACTTACCGACAATCCCAACAGTTAATTCCTTCTTGTCATTGTCGACCCCAACAAGAAGTGAGTAATCCATGATATTTCCTTTCGCTAAGAACTCAGTGTCACGGTGAATAGCTGCTTCGATCCATTCTTTGGATTGCTCATGAGTTACGTAGCCCATACGGTATCCTAGACAAAAATAAAAATTGATGGTCAATTGTCAATATGCACACAGTATAGAATATAAACTTTATTCCATACCATCCCGCCAATCGCCATCCCAAAGAGTTGTATGTTGCTGATTCCGAAGTTCTTCATCAACTTGGCGATCAGGTATGCCCTTAAAATCAAATGTCTATAAAATAGTTCAATGAATGATAAATAATAATGATAGAAGTACGCTTCGCCTTTTCATATTATTATTATTTCACCTTGTCAATAGATTGCCCATAGAATAATTGTTCCATCACTAATACGTCCATATTCAATAATTCCTTTTTTTCATTCAGGGTCCTGATTTGAACGCTATAGAATCCAAATATTTTGGCGAGTATGGTTGGTGCCTATCAAGAGAAGGAAGAATAAATCAGCGCCGTATCAATAATGTTTGCTTTGTAACACCCATTCAATTTAACGCATGACTTACCGATCCGCTTTCCTTGACATAATCAAAATATTTTGGGGCAAATCTTAAAAAGGCATCCTTTTCTGCAATGTTCCAAGCATTCATCATTTCCTTTACAACTAGTCGGTCATCTATATATATAAAGGAGGGTAATGACAGAAAAACATAATGCGTAAGTAATTTTGATATCGATTATAACCAATAGGATGTCTTTCATTCTTTTATTTTTTGTTACCTTGAGTTTTGTAAAATTGGCTTTTACTCTTTCCACCAGTGGCTCCCCAATTCTGACAACGTCCGAGGGATTCGATGACCAATTGTTCCACTCCGCATGACCTTCGCAGCAGTTCAAATTCGTTGGCATAATAAACCACACACGTGAATTCCTTATCGCCATGGACAAAGCCTATATTCAAAATGAGACATCCATTTAGTCTTTATTTTTTCTCTTACTTTTGCTTTTGTCTCTTACGATGCTTGATATGTGGGCTCACCAGGCTGGAAGCAGTCTCCAATTTGGCTGAAGATTGGCCTGCGTCAGGATTTGTTGTTGATCCGTGGTTGAGGTTATCATCAGCAAGCCGTGCATGACTATCGGAAGGAGGAGGGGGATTGTGGTAGATGGTGGACTCTTTGATGTCTTTTGCTGACTGTTGAGAAGAGAGGTCGAGATTACGTTCCGTTTTTTCTTGTTGCTGTATTTTGTCAGAAGAAGGCAAGAAAGGTGTTGCGCGAGCCAGTCGTTTTTTCATTTGTGATAGTCGGTGTGTGTGCTCATCGTTCACGTTGCTCCTAACCGTTTCTAGTATCATGGTCCTGAAGGATGCCGTTTCAGTCGCTGATCCAGTGGCCGATGCAATGTATTTTCTTTCTACTGTCGAGTAATATCCATCTATAACTTCGTTTTGATCCCCATCATCACTATTGTTGGTGATGTTCTTGTTGCTTCCGTCATTGTTAGATTTTGTCGATAAGGCAGGTGAAGTCATCGTTTCAGGAGACATGGACAGAGATGTGGCTGTATTTGTAGGAATGGTGTCGGTATTTGATGTCAAAGATCGAGTTTGTTCAAGTTCTTCCACATATTCATTGGAGCTACAATGTCATTCATACCAAAAAAAAAAAAAAAAAAAAAAAAAAAAAAAAAAAAAAAAAAAAAAAAAAAAAAAAAAAAAAAAACTATTCAATCAACAATAGTTCATGATTTGTAGTTTTGCTTTGTTTTTTTTTTACCTTAGGGTATACGCAATGATAGACGTCGGTTCCAGTTCACGCACCATGATCGCGGAGTCAGGAAAGCAGTGTATGGTCTGATTGACATCTGTATTCATATAATCCGGTCGTGCCTTCCAGGTAAAAAGATCCTTCGATTGTCCTTGTTCCGAAGGCCATCGTTGAAGCTGCCAAGCATTCAAATCATCCACAACTGAGGAAGCTCTCAGAGTAAAAAGCCTTCTGAAATCATTGATACAACCATCCTTGCCATTTGAGGGTTTCTTCAATACCGATGAGAGATGTTGATGATCCAAATCCAGTGTTGCCCGCCAATCGACAATGTCCGTGTCCGCCCGTCCATTCAGTCGATTGTCTTGAAGATAAGAGAGATGTCTTCGCATTGATTTAAATAGGTCATCCACAGCGCGCTGTTCCCTGATAATCCATTTTTCCATTGTCGACTTGCTGATACGCGGCGAAAGTGTTGAAGACGGCGATGTTGAAGTCGCTGCTGGCTGGACTACTTGCAGTGGCGATCCTCTGAGTCGATATACTTTGATGTCTTCTTTCAAAAATCGTATTTCCATAGATTGAGTCGTTGTATGATGATCCATTCCTTGATTGTTGCTTTTCGGGGCAGCCCCAAAACATCGGGCAATGGCAGTCGGAGTCGTTTTTGCGTGTTGACATAGATCATCGTGCGGTCCATTGAAGCGAGTGCTATACAGGTAAAGTTCCAAATATTTTCCAAAAGAGAACTGGTAAGTTGCTTGTGATACGCATCTCGGCTGTGTTCGAGCGTCACATATGCTGCAGGCCAACCAGCATCGTAAAACGTCGACACCGAAATCGTTGTTGCCGTTAATCGTGTCATTGCCATTGATTGATGTATCCGCTGTTGATGAGGTCGAGACAAAGTAGACATTGATACGAGATGAATCATGACCAAAACACAGAACATGATCTTGAAGCGGTTGTTTGCACCCATGTTGTAACATTTTCGTGTTGTTTGATCGTTGTTGCTTTTGCGTTGTAGGAGATACCATTCCGTTTGCTTCACTGTGGTTGGACACCATTGTTGCTTGTTTATGTGTTTTGCTGGGTTGTTGTTGTTGATCCATCAATTTTGGGGATGACTGAGTGTTGTTCATATATTCACAACACATCGTTGTTTGTTGGTCAATGCGGTTTTTGCATGGAGTGTTGCATTCACGTAGCCATCGTTCCACGGTCGCGCCAAGGGTTTCATCAGAATAAGGAGATTGGTCACCAAATCGAAAGTATTCAATTGTGCAGAGATTTGGTCCAAGGCAAGGGCGATCAGGGCACCCAATAGGGTAAGCCATGTAGTCGATAACGATGTGCTGGTGATACATGAAGGCGTCAGTGGATGCAGTGTCGAGATAGAGATGATCTAATCCAATCTTGTTTGTATCATTGAGTGTAGTTTTTGGTATACGAAGTAAAGAGTATGCCGTGATAGATTGCGGAAGAATAATGTTGCTGGGTATGTTTTCCTTGGCTTCTTCAGTTGTTGATGATGATCCCAGAGATAAAATAGATGATGAACGCCGAGCCAATGATGTCAGTTTGTTTCGTAAAAGTTGATCGCTGGAACGTTGGTTGTTCTTGTGGAGTTTTTGTTCTTGGAGACCTTTGGTGATAATCATTTTCATGGTATTCATGTTGTCTTCTTCCTTTTCCAATACGGTGACAATAGATGGGGCAACAAAGAGACAGGACGGAGATGTCGATACACAGGCACGCTCCAAACCAAGCTGAAGATTTTTGTAGTAATGAAGATCAGATAAATCGCGATTCAACGATGAAGTTTTGGTTGGTAAAATAATTCCATTGTCTGCCGGTTTTTTTGCTAAATACTTGAACGCCATGGCAGATAGTCGTCGCTTTGGTGTACCATTGATTGGTGATGTTGCTGATGGCTTTTCCGAATGTTGGATTTTGGCGTCGGTTAATTTGTCATCAGTCTTCCCCAATAACCAACCAAGTAGGCCAAATTTCCAAGGTGCACCATTATCAGGATTATTTGTAGATTGTAGGTCGTGTTTTCGAGATAATTGTGTTGAAACAGCGACAAGATGATCATACATCACACCGGTTTCCAAATGCAGCGAATATAAGGTGTACAAAGAGATTGCGATGATATCAGTGAGAGTTTGTTGAAGAGATTGTGGAGCACCATAAAGACGTATAGTTCCTCCATAAACAGTTGGCAAAGGTAAATCTATATGCATAGCGAAAAACAAAACACGTTAAGCTACATGACCAAAATATTAATAGTAGGTTATTTATTACCTGTGAGTGACTGTAACTGGGTGCCATGTGTCACACTGGGCAAATACTTGGACTGGGTAGCAGACCCTGTTTCAAACAATTGGATATACATATACAAAGGGGCACCTCCATCGATAGAAGAAGGCGTTTCAGATATGCGTGTTTGGAGAATGAGCAATAAAATGTCGTTGATAACGGAGGCCCACCTTGCTTGGAGTTTTTCATAACGCAGCCAAGTGTGTATCAATTTCCAAAAGTAGACCTTGGCTTCATCATCTAATTGTTTAGTGAAGGGCATCGGCGACGTAAATGACTGTTGTTTGTTGGTCGGCGGTAAATCAAGTGTCTTTGGAAGCAGAGGAAGCGATTTCGGAGATGACGGTAAAGCAGCCATGAAGCAATAATAAAAGGGTCAAGCCGTATGGTATATGGATAATATGTATATGTATTTGTATGTATATAATCAATCGTAATAATAAAGTAGGTATATGTGCTGAATACTAAAGAATCATAAGGAATATAGAAAATAAAAGAGAAGGGAAAACGGTTCCTGTGGGCAAAAAAATAATTAAAAAAAGCGCGGTGTTTCAAAACAACAGTAGTCAAAATCACGATCTGGGGCATATGATCATCGACCATCATAAATAAACCATACAGCAATTTTGATATGGATAATTTTTATTATTCACATATATACAATATGAGAAATATAAAGGGAGGGGCATTAATGCTATACAAATTTAAAATCTAAAAGATATGCAAATATAAGGCCATAACACTGCTGCGCGTATGCTAGCAAACACCAAAGTGCTCTGGCATATCACTGAATTTCAAAAATGCTCTTTCATTTATCATAGTTGAGGATGGGAATCATTGTTTTATGGGCTTTTTCACAGCTGAAGAAAAAGATTCAGGCAATTACCAGAATAAAGATGAGGAAGTGATGGAAAGAATAAAAAAAAAAAAAAAAGGAGGTAACGAAACAATGTCGTATTCTTCCAGGCGAGGACGAGGACCAAGCAAGCCATCCATAGTAGTAATAGTAGTAGTAGTATCATAGTTTAGGATAATTAAGTTATCCAAGTAAAAGCTTTTGTACAATATTTATGTTTTATACCTATCACACATTTTCTTTAAAAATATGATACGGGAGAGCGTCATGGGCTAAATATGATTTATATTTTGATGATGCAGGTGACGATTGAACGGAGCTGTGCGACCTAAGTGAGCGTTAATAGAGTTACCGTTCATGTAAAGTGATTTAGAACTGTCAAACAGGCGCGTCTAACGAGTAGTAGTTATAGTATTTGGCGAAATAGAGAGCAATTATTTGATAGATCACTTACACAGCAACTAAAATAGTTACATTGTTCAATAAACGATGAGTCAGAGGATATTTAATAAAAAAAAACATATGGTGTGGCTCACTTATAATGTCAAATACTAGGCATGATCCTAGAAAGCTGATGGTATTTTAAAAAATGGCCACCTCAAAAAGACAATGTATAAACATGATAATTCAGACCTTTAAGAACAAAACGTGTACATCATTTTTTTTTTTTTTATAAAAAATGAAAAACTTATCAGCCTTCAAAAAAAGAAGACTTTGGCTGGCTGGCCTAGGATTTGAAACGTATCTGTTGTACTAAAAAGGAAAATGATATGTGCATTTATTTTGTAAAACACCGCGAAAACTATAAAATATTATACAGAAAACAAGGTCCTGTTTTTTGCTTGTTCCTGCTCCCATATCAAGCGTAGTTAGTAGATGTAGATGTGGTAGATGTAGATGTAGATGTAGATGTAGATGTAGATGTAGATGTAGATGTAGATGTAGATGTAGATGTAGATGTAATGTAGATGTGATGTAGATGTAGATGTAGATGTAGATGTAGATTGTCATCCCTTCTATTTTTTTGTTGTTGTACGGACACACACCCGTTTGAATGTTTCTGCTTATAATAAGCCTATGTATATACATTTGGCAAGACAATCAAAAAATGATAGAAAAAGGCAAGACAAAGTTTATTCAGTAGTAATTATAACAAAGACAATCAATACTAAACTAAGATGAAGGTTAATCTAATAGTGGTCCCAAATTCTGGCTCCAAAATGAAAGGGTTTCCCCATGCATCTCGTAATACCTGAGCCGAAAACCCTTCTAAACTAGTCCTGACACCAATCCCAGTAGAACATCATCCCTTTGAGATCAATGAAATGGCGGTGGCTTGAGAAAAAAAAAAAAAAAAAAGAAAAGAAAGGAAGGAGAAAAAAAAAGGCTTTATTAAGGCATTTTTCAAACTGCGATTGAGGTCATAAAATTGATTTGAAAATTGAAAAATTTGACATTATAAGTGAGCCGCACCATATTCATGCATATGATATATCATATAGCAAATATTCTCATGATGTATTATGGGTATTTATGATATTTCACAGGTTCTTATAATCTATCGAAGACTAATATACATGTAACATGAGCACGAAACAGTGGTAGGTAATCATATATCTAAAATGAAAGGCATTCCCCGCTATCGATAATCAAGCTCACAAACAACCAAAATGACAACTTATAAAAAAAAAAAAACTCCAAAGCATACAGCATATTGAATAATTCTAAACTCTGGTTTTTATTTTCCCAAAATTGCATATGTAAAAATTCTAGTTTTTTCCCGCAACAAAAGTAGACACAATTTTTCCAAAATTTAATCCTTGATCATGCGCAATCTCCAATTCTTTTTTAGTTACATCGCGGGATCCATCGCCATTTGAGATGGCGCCGGCTCCGTAGGGTGACCCTCCTATAACCTCCGTGTTATCAAACAAATGCTAATCATAAAAAATTGAAATAGTTAGCGGTTCTGTTTGTATAATAATTGGTAGTTTAAACTTACAGGATTTGCATACCCGAAGGGAATATAAATCATGCCTTGATGTGTGAAATACGTTATTGTTGTCAATGCAGTGGTTTCCTATGCAAGTAAAAGTAGGAGATTAGAAGTCGAGACATCGCTAGATCGAAACGGTCATTGACTCACCTGGCCACCATGTTGACTAGAGGTAGAGAAGAAGGTACCAGCGAATTTTCCGGATAGTGCTGCAGTTGCCCAAAGTTCTATGCATGAAAAAAAAAAAAAAAAATTAGTCTCAATATATTCCGCTTCAAAACTTTGGTTGACATAGGTGATCAACTTACTTCCAGTGGCATCAAGAAGAGTTTTCATTTGAGCAGGCATGGTGCCAAACCTATAAAATTCATGCGACCGGAGTTAGAATAATGTGGGCAAACTTTCTTTTTTTTCGCTTTACCGAGTGGGCATGCCAAACAAGATACCATCGGGTTCAGTAAGATTGTCCACGGTAATAATAGGTAAATCTGGACGTTTTGGTGCATGCATCTTGGCGAGAATTTCATCAGACAGTGTTTCTTCCACTATAAGATAAATGGGGTTTTTTTTTTTTTGAGTTTGAGAACAGCATTACGATAAATCTCAGTTTAATGCCGTATGTAGACTTACTGACCTTGGAAAATTTTGGCTTTTACGCCGGATTCTTCCAATCCTTTTTGAATTTCTACGGCAAGCTTGTAGACGTGATGATACAATGAGTAGATAACAATATATACTGTTCCGGGCATTATAAAAAAGTTTTAATTAAATATCAAAAAGATATAAAAATAAAAATGAACAGAACAGGCTTTTATGCTCTGCGGTGGTTTAATGATTCAACCCTAGGGGAATTTAGTGTCGCATGGAAAATACTTCACCGATTACACTTTTGAAACAAATAACGAAGTGATGAAATTGTGACATAAACCAATGAATGTCTCAGTATCTCTTCATTACCAAAAAGGCCTTACTGTGACTCCGTAGCTGCGATATTTAATCAGACTAACAACACTGGCGATCAAGAACTGGCTAGTTTCGGAGAATGAAATGTTCCCTTTCTTCGGATGACCCGGACTGCTTCAGGTCAGAAGTAAAAAAAAAAAAAAAGTTTTTCGCTCCCTTTTGCTCTTGTCACTTCTTCCCTGATCCGATTCCTGTCCTTTATGCTTGCAAGTCTTCTCAAATCAATTCAATCTGTAATATACGACCAAAACACTGATAATAACGATACACCCTCTATGACACAGTCTTCCACCAGCAGCACCCCAACAACACCTACAACTACAACAGCCCAGCTGGCGTCATATGAAGTGTGTGATGATGAAAACCAGGCTTTCCAACCTCCTCTTTCCGTGCATGTGATCGAAGAAGAAAAGACTCTGACTTCCCTAGAAACGTATACTATTGAACAAGGTGCTGGCATTGTCAGTAGTGCGTCAGACGATCTCGTTAGGACGACGCAGGGCGACAAACTGACGAATGATACGACCACATTGATAATCCTCGATGATAACGATGTTACCACCGAATCGGATCCCCTCAACACTATCGATAGAATGACTACTACAGAGATTGAGACAAAGTCAACGACGACAACTACGCTGGATAATAAAATGACCCTCACACCCTCCAACTCAACCACATCAAATCTAAGCCGCGATGGATCTTTGAAGAAACGACGTATTATTTCAACGTACGATGCCTACTTTGATTACGATCGGAAAAAGCCAAGGAAGAAGGGTCGAATGAACAAGGCGAAGGAATCACACTCTTCCACTTTGAGTCCCATAATGTTTGATAACGTGGTTGTCTCTTATACCCTTGATACCTTGCCAAAAGATATTGAAAAGTAAGTTCATAATGGTGAATATCTATTACTCTACTGGACTAACATCTCCTTTTTTTTTATCTTCTTTATAGGTATTGGTACCAACGATATGCCTATTTCTCCAAATATGATGAAGGCATCCTTATGGATCGAGGTAAACTGTGAAAAAAAGGGTATGGCAGTTTACTATGTTATTGAATAGATTGTACTTTATTATCATCTCTAGAGGGATGGTTCTCAGTGACTCCTGAATCGATTGCACAACATATTGCTGAAAGGTGCAGGTCCGACGTTATCATTGATGCCTTTTGTGGATGTGGTGGGAATACAATTCAATTTGCTTTGACTTGTGAACGAGGTAAGGAAGTGAATTAAAACCAGGGCATATAATTAATAACTTGCATCTAATCTCTTTTTTATTCTATAGTAATCGCGATTGATATAGATCCAGTCAAGCTAAAATGTGCCCGAAATAACGCCAAGATTTATGGAGTGGAAGACAGGATTGAATTCATTCTCGGCAGCTTTTATGATCTGGCACCCTACCTCAAAGTAATATAACAGTGACAAAAAATATGAAAAGAAATCAGATTATTGACCTTTTTTTTTTTTTTTTGTTTCATCAACAGGCTGATGTGGTTTTTCTCTCTCCTCCATGGGGCGGCCCAACGTATCTTCAAGAAGAAGTCTACAACCTCAAAACCATGATGCCTGGAAATGGGTAAGAAATATTATAGGAATGAATGAAACTGATTTTCTAAAAATCCAACTTCTTACCTATTATAGAATGTCCATCCTGAAACTAGCGACCACTATTACTCCTAATGTAGCATTTTTCGTCCCAAGAAATACAAACCCGAACCAATTGGCGTTGTTGGCTGGACATGGGCGCCTCTGCGAAATTGAAAGGAATTATTTACGTGGCACGTTGAAGGCACTCACCACATACTATGGTGACTATCTACCAAACTGGGATAGACTGGATCAGATGACATCAAGTCAGCAGAAATTGCAGTGGTCAGGAAATGATGGATGAGAAGTAGCAGGGAAGAATAGATGTATACTAGTATAGCATGTATAATTTAGTTTTTAGTCTTCAGTTTTTGATTATTATTTTTTGATTATTTTTTTTTCAGGGGAGGGGTCGAGTTTTTATTACTATTATTGATTTGTCTTTCCTTGATAGCTGTATATAGTCCTTGTTATTTGTTTTTGTCCTTTTTTTGGTGGGGGGGGTTGGAATCATACATACATTCATGAAATAAAACCAAAGATACTCGTCATGATGTGTCTAATTTTGGGACTTCTTATATGATTTTGAAAAATGAAACTGTTTTGTAATGTTGGAAGGGAATGGGTCTATATAAAGGATGATTGATAAATATATGACTGAGTGGACTTCCTTCAATATATATGCTTCTATATCTAGAAATGGATACGCTGGCGGAAACGGCCTTGATTGATCAATATTAGTGCTAGAGCGGTAATACCGCCATGTTTCATATAAAGTGATATAAAGCCGCGAATCAGTCACTAGATATCAAGGGGTATGGGGTTAGAGCAAGTAGTCATCAAACGTTAGAAACAATTTAAAAAGCTCCATAATGGTTGCTTGCCTTACGCGACTCAAAATTCATTTATTTGGTGCGTCGACTAGGAAGATATTTTGGTAGTCAATGGTCCAAGACTACCAGCCAGTTCCTGAGACACAGGGGAAAAGCAATGATAACAGATGAATGAGAGAGCATGTTAATACTGTAGATCATTCACACAACAGCTCCATATTGGCTTTTTGTACTGAATGTTAGAAGATGGTTGCTAAAAGGACGTTTTTATTGAAGTATATTGTATTGTTAACTAGGGATTTACTTGAAGGATTATTTGGAGGAAGTGTGAAGGGGACTAATATGTGTTTTGAAAAAATGCTCAGCACTAATCTAAGGGACGAATTATGAAATCGTATTTACTACACCGTGCAAGACATACAAGACACTAGAACAACTATAAATGTAATCCTTTATCGAAGGGTAGCAAGAGTCAAATACTAATTTAGAGGGTGATTATAAAACGAGGATCTATTGTTCAAGACATGAGAGAGACAACTTGCGATATTTTTCATTAAATAAAGTAAAAGGAGGCACATTTTAGTCATATATAGAATTTTATTCAGATGTAGATGCAAATATGAATAAACTAGCACTAAACTAAACTAATGAAGACTCCAAAAAGCCAACTAATGGAGGTTTCCAAATCCTGAATCCAAAACGAAAAGGTTTCCCCATGGATTTTGTAATCCCTGAGCTGAAACCCCTTCTAAACTAGTCCTGACACTAATCTAAATCCATTATAATTTCAAAGAAGTTAAATGGCAAAGAAAAAAAAAAAAAGGGAAAAAAAGAAATGAAAGAAAGAGAGAGGGAAAAAATAAAATGGGCGGTAAATAAACATTCCACGTGGGCGCTATTTGAATTATTTTCTGTAGCCTTCCATTGAGCGGCAGTTCTCACCATATCCCTATAGCCTTTTTCCTTTCGATAAAAGAACACAAAGGATTCCAGAAGGCAGTTGTCTACCTGTATTTGAAATGACTGCAAAAATAAGACAAAAAATATTACTTACAGTACAGTTCAGTTTTGTTTCCCCGTTCACATCTTTATTGTCGGTCCCTACTGTATGAAAGCTGGCAAGTGCGTGATGGATGACTACAGTATCGTACACCGCCATGAACAGGATTATCTAGGCAGGTAGATATTAGGCGTGTGCGGTTGATCCATAGAGCACTTATATATATATATATATATATTTATATATCTGTATGTGTGTTTGTATGGTACATCTCAATTGAATAATTTAAAAGATGCATTTATTCTAAAACCATGGAGTGCCCTTTTCAAAAATGCAGATTGAACATGGGATGAATATGTACCATTGTGTAAGCCGCATAATCTCAGATCATCCAGTAAAATAGTAAAAAAAAAAAAAAAGGAGGACTACAGCAAGACCACATCCAGCAAAAATAGTATCTTTGATACTAGTTATTTGATGTTTTATGTCATACATATCAATCTCGACCAACTCTAAATGGGTAATATTTCTTTCTAATATTCCTAGCCCGATTTATATCTCGCGTGTCGGATCAAATGATCAGGATGAGCTTGTCACCGACTTTCTGTTTCTTTTCCTGCAGACAGCCGCAATAAAAAAACGTCATTGCCCAATTTTTTACTTCTATTTTGAATTTCATGCCATAGTAGTAAATCCAATTACGGCTTATTAACTTCAAATTGAGAAACGGTGCGAATAAATTGAGACGATGATGCAATAAAAGTAGACCAGAAGTAAACTAAGTTTGGAACGACGGTGATAAGAAAGTAGACAACAATTAAATCAACACAGGAACAACAGTAAGTAGTAAATACATACAGTATTGGTTTTTCTGTATATTTTTTACCCTACTTTTTCTTCATACAATAAAATATATCTTTTTGGTCTCTTTGTATTCTCTACACAACGTTTTATTCTATGTCCACATTCTGAACGTAAAATACTGTAGCATAAACCATGTTTTCAAAAAAAATATATATATATACATGTATGTCTTATTTTTTCAGTTTCCTTTCCCTGTCATACCCAGCAATTCTTACGAGCAACCAATCATCACTGCCAATCGTAACAAATTATAATAAACGAATATATTTATGATATGATGTTGGATATATAATTTTTATTTAATGTATACAATAAAATAGAACGGAAAACAAAAAAAAAAAAAAAAAAAAAGAATGAAGAATAAACTAACTAAAAGTGTAAAATTAAATAGCATATATGCTAGACTAAATAGGATGATGGAGAGATAAAATACAATACACAATACAACAGTAGGGGAATGAGTGGCGAAGAACAAGTGTCAAAATAAAATGCGTAACTAAAAATTCATAAGGGGTGTATGTGCGGTTCCTTTAGGGTATACAAGCAAAGTAGCCACAAAGAGTCCAATCGAGATACCAATAGACGTTTCAATCATTGAAAGAGCAAATCCACCGCCTTGGTTGCTGAATTCTGATCCAGCGGTAGTTCCAAAGAAGCCAAGTGCAGATTTTAGACCAAGACTACCCGGGACGAGATAGAAGACCTACATTCGAGAAAAAGAAATCATAAGATAAGTATGGCAATCCTTACTCTTTTTACTTCACTTTGTACAGCAAAAAAAAAAAAAAAAAAAAAAAAAAAGACTTACACCTAATAAGACAGCATCAAACGACATCTTTTGGGTAAATTTGGTATAGAGGTTTCCGAGAAGACCAATGGCAAAAGCAGGAACCACTTGCAAGACTTGCGACGGGGCTGTGGCTCGGCATGCCAATGCCCAATTGACGACAAACCCAGTGACGGCTAAGATGATCATGACGGGCCAGCGAGGAACTCTTGCACGTAAATAAACACAATAAGCCATAGCAAAAAGAGGCACGGTCAAAAAATAGTAGGCTTCTGGTACAGTGGTGATACACGTCGATGCCTTTTCAGTACGTTGGCATTGACTCCTTTGATCCACAGATGACGGGTCAATGGTAGCATAGAGAGACGAGCCCATGGTGATACCATAGCCAAGAAGGAAAGAATAAATGATAGCATACACCATTCGCACCACCCCACAAACTAATTGCCGAGACACCAATTCCACAATCGAAATGGCCATGGAATATCCCGGAAGCAAAACAATAAACGATGCAAATGCCACCGGTGTGAAACAAAAATCAAACCTTCCGAGAGCACGAGTGATGAAGCCAACAATAATGCAGCAAGTGATTTCGTAAATCGGCTGGAAACTAACCAATCGACCACTAAAGACTTCATATATGGCAAAAAATACTAGATGCAAGAAATAGAACAATAAGGAGGTAAGTTGGAGCGTGAGAACCAATCCGCGATCGCATTTTTTTTTTTTTTTTTTTTTCAAGTATCTTACCAGCAAGTGCGGAAGCTAATCCAGCTTCTCTCCAAGTACCACCATAAAACATCACACACCCACAAAAACTTGCTAATGCATACGTAAAAGGGACGATCCAGAAGGGATAAAAATCGCGTTCACTGGTCACCTTATCAATGAATTCCAATGCTTCGTCTACGGTGACTTCACCATGAGACACCAATTTTTCCAAACGATAAATTTCACCGAGTTTGTGCATGTTGAAGGACTGTGTCTGGCGTACAAAGTGAGTTTCGGTTGTATGCATGTCGGGATCGAGGAAGGAGAGGAGCATGATATTGGGGAGGTAAACATATTCCGCTTGAACGTTGAGAGTTTTCGACACTTCACGCATGATGTATTCCAATCGATGAGCAGGGCAGCCGTAAAGCATGAGGCATTTCACCAATTTCCGTAAAAAGGTCTGTTTTTGCAGAATGTTGGCGATTTCAAAGGTGATTCGGATGCGATCTTCCAAGCTGATTGGTTCGAACTGGGATGCACGTGTCATTGTACTGTCTTTGCTTGACCGACGAGAAGGAGTATTTGTTTGAAGCTTTCGTTTGTCGAGACTGGGCACCAGATGCTTGCTTTTGGTCATATCACCAAGCCAACTGTTACTGGAATTCATTTTCGGTCGCTTGGGTCGTTTGATGGCCTCCGTGTTCTTGCTCATTTCACTTAACCAGCTCTTGCTTGCGTTCATTTTCGGTCGCTTGGGTCGTTTGATAGTTTCTGCGCTTTTGCTGAATTGGGGCATGTTGTAGATTGATATTCCATCCTTTTTGTGTTTCTGTGTGAAAAATAAACAAAAAAATAATAAAAAAAAAAATACCCAATTTTAGTATCCATGTCGACCCAATACCATACATATCCCGTTTACCCTTAGTTTTTATAACTTACAACAATTTTGTCATCTTCAAAAGTCAAATCCTTCTTCTTTTTGGGTTTAGCGTCACCATGTTTATGCTTGATTGATGTGGATCGTGGGTGTTGTAACTGGTGTTCCATACGCATCAGGCTACCCAAAACACTGCCGCTTCGTTGTGGGGGTTCCGTAGGGTGTGTAAGCTTGGATGATTTTCGAGATATGTAAGCAGGGAGATCTTCAGTATCCATTTGGAACTCGTCAGTAGGTCGTTGTTGAAGTTCGTCAAGTTTCATTGCGGGGCGAGGGTCACCAAGCATACGTTCTACTAAAGCAGCTGATTCAGCAAGAAGGGATTGAAACTCTTCATGACGGTCTTTAGCATCAGCATGAGATAAAGAAGCCCTTGTAAGATTTTGACCTTGTTGCCGTTCAGTAGTGCCGTTTTCATCAAGAGGGTAAAGGTATTCCCCATGGTCTATTTCAGGAATTCCGTACATGGTGCCGTTGTCGTCGTTACCGTATTCTTCGTCAACCACGCTTTCAGCCTTGTCATCGTCATCTTCAAAAGTTGTTTCTGTTGCAAGAGGGTGAGTATAGTCTAGACCAGTGGCGGGTGTTGATCTAACAAAACGTCGATTGTTGGAACGGAGGTGTGAAGGACGTGGAATGGCAGGTCGGGAAGTAGGAGAAGGAGCAGAGGAGGGAACATGGTCTTGACAGGTGGCGGAATTATTGTCCGATTTGATCGAAGAGTTGGAGGTTTCAGTATCCTCATCACTTTCCTTCTTCATGTTGGATGAGAGTGAAAGAAGGAAATAGAAGAAAAAAGAAGTTCTACAAGGAAAAGCACCGATGAAATAAAATATCTCCAAAACTGAAGGTAGGAGAAAAAAATTTCAATCGCCGTAATGGCGTGGTAACTTTTTCTACTTCCTTGTGCGTCCATCGTCTTTTTTGAGAACTGCTTAAATTTTTTAATGTGATGTCACCAAGAATGAAGTCAAAACAAATGTTTACTCAAGCGATTTTAATATTTGTAGTGCTACTTTGCTCTATTCATTTAGAAATTGAAAAACTCAACCTCCTTTTCTAATATTTATGCATAAATGGATCTGTTTTTGTGCCTGAAAAGGAGACAAAGACTGACAATAAAACCTTAGAATATCGGTATATATCATCACAAAATATTTGCTAATAGAAGGTCCCCGATCAATATTGACTGACTGTATGAGTTCCTTTATTTTTTTTAAAAAAAAAAAAAAAAAAAGACGAAAGTGATCCCCAAGCGTTTCTACCGCCTTTGAAGGAAGAAATAAATTCCTTGTGAAAACTAAACTAGTTGAAACCATACGAAAAAAAAAGTATAATTGCATGAATGGGTTTTGCTCACCCCAACCACCAATAAGCTCGGCGTACCCCACGCTGCTGCTGACAAAAAGACAACGTTCCAAAAACGGGACCTATTTTAAACGCCGAAACCAATTTCCATGTGCTTTTAAAATTTCGCTTCTTTTTAGCCCATCTCTTTCCCCTTTCCGTTTTTCTTTTCTTTTCTTTTTTACAGTCTCTATTTAGTCACCTTTATTTTCCCCTTTTCTTTATATACTCATATCTATATATATTTCTATAAGAAAAAATGTCGACACTTACTTCTAGAGACAACCTTGTCCAACGTCATCCTACTGCTGTGGTGAAAACAACTGCCGAATACAAGAGCAACGTCGCGGAATGGCAGCAATTGATTGATCAACTTAAGGAACGCTTACAAGAAGCTACTAACGAAGGCAAACCTAAAAGTTTGGCTTTACACAAGAAACGTGGTCAGCTATCAGGTAGAAACATATTCCCCTCCCTTTATATATTATGTAGACTTGTGTGTATGTGTACGTGATGATGTAGGTTAGGAGGGCAAGCAAATACCGCGGTAGTGTAGAGTGTTTTTGCTTCTCTTTCTTTTCTTTGCATTGTGACACACATTACCCCACACATCAACGCCCCATCTCCGATGATTTGACATTTGATTTTATATCTTATCTTCCATCTTCGTAGCTAGAGAACGATTAGACTTGTTGCTAGATGAAGACTCTCCCTTCCTTGAATTGGCTGCTTTGGCTGGTTATGATCAAGATGATATGACCCTTGGTGGTTCAGTTGTTACTGGTATTGGTCTTGTCAGGTAATGAGAAATAATAGGATGACGATGATGACTGACACTGATCTGTTTACACTTTCATATTATGCTAGTGGGATTCTATGCGTCGTATCGGCACATGTACCTACTATGGCAGGTGGTGCAATGAATGAAACTTCGGCATTAAAGGGTGGTCGTGTTCATCAAATTGCAATGGCCAATCGTTTGCCTACTGTCACATTGGTTCAATCTGCTGGTGCTAATCTGCAACAGCAATTCAAGGTCTTCCATCGTGGTGGTGCTGGTTTCCGTAATCAAGCTATTCAGTAAGTTTTTGTTTTTTGTTATTTGTGTTTTAATTGACAATGTTGTCTTACTTTAATTTCAATATCCTTTGTGACTTAGATCAAAAGCGGGAATTCCATCTTGCTGTGTTGTTTTTGGTAGCTCCACTGCCGGTGGTGCTTATACGCCTGGTATGAGCGATTATGTGATTATGGTTAAGGTAATTCATGGATATCCATTCTCAAGCTATTTAAATTACGAAAATTAATTATTATTATTATTATTATTATTATTTAAAAAAAAGAAACAAGCTCAAGTCTTCCTTGGTGGTCCTCCTCTAGTGCAAATGGCTACTGGTGAAGTTACCGATGCTGAAAGCTTGGGTGGTGCTGATATGCATTCCCGAGTCTCTGGTGTCAGTGATCAATTGGCCAATGATGAATTTGATGGTATCCGCAAAGCTCGCGAATGGATGGCAAATCTGAACTGGGAACAAAAGGGTCCACTCCCAATCCGTCATATCACTGGTCAATATGAAGAACCTTATTATGATCCCGGTAAGAAGAAAAAAAGAAAAGAATACAAAGTTAGTCATTACTGTTACTTATTCTTATCTTAATTTTTTTTATATAGAGGAACTACTAGGCATTGTTTCTGCTAACATTCGCATTCCCTTTGATGCTACTGAAGTGATCATCCGCCTTGTTGATGGCTCTCGTTTTACTCCTTTCAAACCGAACTATGGCGTTAACTTGGTGTGTGGTTGGGCCTTTATTCAAGGTATTCCCGTGGGCATTATCTCGAACAACAATGTCATTTTTACCCAAGAATCCAACAAGGCCACTCAATTCATCCAACTGTGTAACATGAAGTAAGTGCTTTCCTTCGACATTGAATTAACCATTCATATCACTGATCTCATCTTCTGCGCTTTCTTTTTCTTTATTAATAGGAACACTCCATTGATTTACCTGCAAAATATTACCGGTTTTATGGTTGGCAAACGTTATGAAGAAGAAGGTATTGTCAAGGCTGGCTCAAGATTCATCAATGCTGTCAGTAATTCCAAGGTGCCTGCTATTACTATCATGATGGGTGCATCCTACGGTGCTGGGAACTACGCAATGAGTGGTAGAGCTTATGAACCAAGGTATTGCCCACTCAAAACAAAGGAAAATGCTGATTATCATTTTACTCACTTCCTTTTTTATTATTATTGTACAGATTCTTGTTCTCCTGGCCCAACTCTCGATGCTCCGTAATGGGTGCTGAACAATTGACTGGTGTGCTGGATCTTGTGATGCGACAAGGTGCTGCAAGGTAACTATATGTTTGGTGCAGCTCCTATAATTGTGTATATATATGTTACTGATAACGGTTTTTTTTTTTCCTTTGTCACAGAATGGGTAAAAAGATTGATGAAGAACTAGCCAATGAACGTAAGGCCATGTTCCAAATGTCTGTGGAAGCTGAATCCGATGTGTATTATACTTCTTCTCGTCTGTTGGACGACGGTATTATCTCTCCTACTCAAACTCGTACAGTGATTGGTTTCTGTTTGGCTGCTATCTACAACACTGAAGTGGAAGGTGGCAATTTGTATGGTGTTAGTCGTATGTAATTTTTTAGTATCCCCTCCCCCGTTTTTCTTCTTATCCCCCGTCACCTCTTATTTTGTGAAATAAAAGTATATATTGTACTATTGTCTTTTGCTCTCATATTTGCCTTGTTGTCTCTCTGTTTCTTCCTTCTTATTTTTTTTAGCATATGCGTTCTATTGTAGACTATCATTTGAATGCTGGCATGGTTTTTTTTTTTTTTTTTTTTTTTTTTTTTTTTTTTTTTTTTTTTTTTTTTTTTTGTTTCTTCATTTGTTCGTGATATCGACTTTTTAGCCGTGGCGTTTTTATTATTTTATTCTACAAAATACCAAAATAAAACTAGAATGTGGTAGCTCCTGTGTTTATGTGATGATAGGTTGGTGTAGAATACGAAATAGAATTAAAATGACAATCACATACTGCAATTCATCAAAAACAACACGTAAATCCTAACAGCTATAATTTATTGTATTCATTTACAAGCCGACACTTCCAAAAAAAAAAAAAAAAAAAAAAAAGAGGGACGAGGGAGATATACTGGGTTCCAAAGAAGGGGGAGGTTGTTGATGTGTGGTATTTGACGAAGTCGTTTCGTATCGTAATATATGGTCCCTTGAGCTCAACTGGTATTAGCTTGAATTCTTTTTTTTTTTCTTTTTTTTTTACCATGCGAAAAAAAAAGAGTAAAAACAACAATCTGGATATATATATAGATATATTACATCTACTCTAGCGGAGGTTGGGATGGGGGGTTACTGGCTAGGCATATGGCTATCTTTGATAGTAAATCATTTAAGACGGCCAGCCAATTTCCGGGCCTTTAAGAACGGAATTAGTCTTAGTGGATGAACTAGAAAGCAAGTGTTTGATAGGACACTGACAATAGTGACATTATTTACAATACAATGGGTCAGAATATAGTAAATAAAAAAAAACGTATTTTATTGATGTATTTTGGTAGATTTAAAACTACATGAGAAGGGTTCATTGTAACAAGGGATGTAATGGAAGGATCTATTGGAGGAAGCATGAAGGAGAATAATGTGAGATTTGAAGAATGGACAATACTAATTTAAAGGGTTAGTTGTGAGAAGAGAACCAATATACTACACAAGGCTTGAGAAAGACGAAAGTGGTACTTTATATTAAAGCACAACAAATACCAACAGTAATCAAAAACAGCGATGGTTATAAAAAAGGGATCTATTGCACAAGACAAGAGAAAAAATAATGGGACATTTTTCATTTAAGAAAGCAAAAAGATGCATATTTTATTCAAATGAACAAACTAACAATAAGCTAAACTAATGAAGCCACACTAATGGTGGCCCCAAATCCTGAATCCAAAATGAGAGGGTTTCCCCATGCATCTTGTAATCCCTGAGTTAAAAATTCTTCTAAACTAGTCCTGACACTAATCTATGATCACGATAACCTCATACAAGTTGAATGGTGAAGAAAAGAAGAAGAAAAAAAAAAAAGGAAGGGAGAGAAGGAGAAAAAGAAAAGAGTAAATAAAACTTCACGTGGGCGGAATTTAAATCCTCCCATCCGCTCTCAGCACTCTTTTTTTTTTTTTTTTTTTTTCAACCTTGTTGCACTATCCTGACATGAGAGTGATTTTTTTGGGTGTCGTAAGAAAACGTTGAACACAGCCAGTCTAGAGTGGAATCCGAAATCAGTCTCAAGATGATTAGCGGTGGGACGGACTGTACCAAGAAAACTACTATATTGAGCATTTGCCAAACACAAGACATATATACATATAGATATTTTATAAAGATAAAGAAACAAAAAGATTTTATTGATATATTTTACAGAGGATAATTATAATAAAAAAAATTGGGATGGGAGATATATTGATAAAGGAAGGAAAAGGTGGAAGGGTAGATATCTTAATAGTAACTGAGGCTGGGGAGAAGGAGTAAAGGGAATAAATAGGATGTAAAGCTAAAGGGGAACAGAGAAGTAAAAAAGCTAACTACCATTACGATGGAGTAGAGGTAGGGGGGATACCATTTGTAGGACTCGGAGAAGCTGGATTGGCAGCGATCTGTTGTTGTTGTGGTAGTGGTGGTGAGGGACTATCACCAGCTGGTCCTTTTTGTACGATTTCGACATAGTTGGCAGGGAACATGCCCATGGTTCCATCCCGAAGTCGACCACGCCACCATTGACTGGGTGCATTTGTGTTGGGATCAGTTTTTGATAAGATAGCGACGATATCGCCCTTTTTCATGTTGAGTTCCATCGGTGATTCTGCAGTAAAGTCATAGGTAGCACGAGCAAATTCTAATTTTGATGGGTCGATTTGTCCAGCAGCATCCGGCATACCCATCATTTGTTGTTGTTGTTGTTGCATATGTTGTTGCTGAAGTTGCTGATTGGATGAAATGCGTTGAATCAGTTTGTGCATCAGATATGGAAGTCCCACCACCATAGCTAAAAAGAGCATCAAAGGTTTGCGAGACATCTTGGGAGCAGCAGGAGAAGAGGAGGAAGAGGCACCAGCTGTTTGTTCAAATTGTTGGAATTCAGCCAAGTTCATTTCCGCTCCAGCATCAGTTGCACGACCAGTAACCTTGTTAAACAGTTTCTTGACCAGGCGATAAAGGGCAAAAATACTGAATACTTGGCCAAGATAAGATTTCAAATAGCCTAATTGTTCTGCTACGCCTACCATTGCCATGAAGCTGGAATGTGTTGCCATAAAAGTGGAGTCCAACATTTGTGCAAACCCGCCGAAGGCGCCGACGATTTGCTCAATGACTTCAAATGTAGCACGGGTACCCATTTCCATTTGTTGTGTTAACCCAGGCTGATCTTCAGGACCACCCATACCATACATGCCCCCCATGCGATTGCCACCAAAGCGATTGTAGCCTCCATAGCCACCCATGCCACCGTACATGCTGCCGCCATAACCACCGTAGCCACCCATTCCGTAGCTGGATCCAAGGCCACCGTAGCTGCCATAGCCGCCATATCTACTCGACATGCCTCCATAGGATGAGCCATAGCCGCCCATGCCGTAGCCACTTGTGCCATAGCCACTTGTGCCATAACCAGTCCCATAACCAGAACCATAGCCAGAGGTCCCATAACCAGAGGTCCCATAGCCAGTAGTTCCATATGCTAATTAGAAAGAATGAATTGAAAGTAAGCATTTCATAATGAAAGTAACAATTACGTTATATTATACTGTATATTTCTACATACCACCAGTTCTGTTCATTGTGTTCATTGTGTTCATTGTTGTTGCAGACGAGCGATCAGGAATAGGGGGATGGGTAGAATCGTTTCCAGTAGCTGTTGCCGCAATAGCCGATGATGGATTAGTGATGGCGGATGAAGTGGTAGTTGTTGTTGACGTTCCGTTATTCACTTCCCAAGGTTTAGGAGGTGAAGGCATAATGTTGAAAGGAGAGTAGCGAAGAAAGAAAAAAAAAAAGAGGGAAGGTTAAGGAGAAAGCAAAAAGTAAATAAATGGGGGAAAGGGAAAATGACCTAAAAGTTTTTTTTTCCTTTTCACATGATGAATGAAAATATTTCATAGCAGGAGTTTGAATGAAGAAAATCAAATTCAAATGTGATTGGTCCCTCAGCTATTTTGGTTTTGAAATTCTACCTTTGCCTATTGTATCTAATATTTTCATTGTCAGCAACTTGTGTAAAATACAACAGCCCCACATGACTACTGTCAAGTAAATTGTATATATCAGGTAACTAAAATGGAGTGGGTGTTAGCATAATGCTTTTATATGCGGCGTTTTGAAATATTATGAATCAGTGACAGGGCGAGCCTCTACCAAAGAAAGATTAATGTGCGTGCTTTAAGATGTGTCGAGCAGAAATTAATTATGAATCAATATAACAAAAATAAAGAGGTCTGGAGATAGACCAAGTTTTTTCCTCAAAATAATATCTCCTAGGGTTTATCGTTGGTGTCATACACTGTGAATGATAATAACAAACAAAAACCATGATTCAGCCTAAAAAGGGTGACAGATTAGCGATTCTTTTCTCTTTTCTCTCTACTTTTTCTCTTCAACTTGCCATTATGGACGATCAAAAACCAAAAATATACATTGTTCTTTATAGTTTGTATCATCACATCTATAAACTAGCTACGTCTATTGCTGAAGGTACGCAGTATAATCGACGACTTTTTCAGCTCTATTTTTTTTTTAAAAAAAATACTATTTATTGTGTGCAATTCCATTTTAGGTGCGGAAGCTAATGGATGTGAAGTGAAGATATTTCAGGTGAAGGAAACCCTATCAGAGGAAATCCTCGGTAAAATGAAAGCTCCACCTAAACCTGATCTTCCTGTTATCACTGCTGCTCAATTGACCGAGGCCGATGGCATTTTGTTTGGCGTTCCCACACGTTTTGGGACCTTTCCTGCTCAAGTGAAAACGTAAAAAAAAAAAAAAAAAAGAATGATGGAAAGGTGTAAAATAGTACCATTCATGAAATTCAACTGATTTATATTTCCACGTTACTATATCACTACAGATTGTTAGATGCAACGGGAAGTGTAAGTCTGGTCGGCATTTAAAATAATTTCAAATAGCATATTTACTATTTACCCATTTTTTTCCTTGACAGTTATGGGCAAAAGGTAGTTTGGCACAAAAATTTGCAGGATTTTTTGTTTCGTGTGCTAGTCAGCATGGTGGATTCGTAGGTTTAGTCTAAAACACACAATATGAGGTTCGGACATGCGATTGATTTTCATTTTTTTTATTTTTTAGGAAACGTAAATAGCCACTATCCCTCAAAAAAAAAAAAAAAAAAAAAACCTCGATCCTGACTATCCTATTTTTTCCTCGATATTTTTTAGAACTGCTTTGACTGCTATCACTTACTTAGTGCATCATGGTATAAACTTTGTACCGTTTGGGTACCCAAATCCGGTATGCTGCATTAAAAATAACACAAGCTTACTGAATTGCCAATCCCGATATCTTAATTTTTTTTTTTTTTTTTCTTGGCTTGTTTTACTTAGGCTCTTTTCGACAATACAAAAGTTATCTGCGGGTCACCTTACGGAGCCGGGACATCTACAAATGGGGATGGATCTCGTCAACCTATTGAAGATGAATTAAATATCGCCAAGCATCAAGGTGAAAACTTTGCGAAATTTTTAGCGACCTATCACCGGGGTGTAAAAAAACTCACGGCTGGAGGTGGTGTCAAGGAAGCCAAGTCACAACAGCAGCCAGCAGCAGGTAATGCACCTCCAACCTCATCGTCAACGACACCGCAAGCTGTTGGTACCGCTGCAGGGGCCACAACAGCTACAGCAGCAGGAGCAGGCGCCGTGGCTGCTGGTACAGCAGCAGGGAAGAAAAGTAATAATACCGGGGATCAATTATCAGGTGCACCTCAACCGTCAACTGGTTCAGCAGCGCCAACTGAGCCATTGAATAAAAGTACCGGTCCGATATCACCAGCTCAGCCGCAACAACCACCCATATCTTCCGATACAGCACAAGGACAAAAAGCGACACCTAATAAGGGACCATTGTCACAACAGCAACAACAAACACAACCATCAGCTGCCCCGCAACAAGAACAGGCAGCACGCCAAGAGCCTACGAAGAAGAAGAAGGGATTGTGGTTCTGCTGTGGTAGCAAAGATGATTTAGATTAGATACGTTTGTTATTATTATTATTATTATTCAGTAATTTTTTAAATAAAGCGATTTGTTTTGTCCAATCCAGTCACATGCCCCCTCCCCCTTCCCTCATATTTGTCACAAAGGAAACCGTACTCTAGACATTGCCCAATGCGCCACATTAAATAACACCACCTTTTCCGGCATACATGATTAATATTATTATTATTATTATTATTACTTTGATTTCTAAAATCCATGAAGTATTTTATTATGAAGACAAAAATAAAGAGTATCAAATAATGAAGAATATTTACAAATGAATAAAGATAAAGAGATGTATAATAAGATCTATGAATATGACTAAGGAAATGGATGAGTAAACACTAGAGGGAGAGAAATCTAAAATTCTAAACATGATGATATCGGATCGCTTTTTTCATGTAGTCCAAGAACCGTTGACCGTAGAGTTTCGGAGGCACAGAAGAGATTGTATTCTACAAAAGAAAGAAAGAAGGATTTGTTAAATAAAATCGATGGTATCAATTTCTTCCCGCCCCGTCCCTCCCCTCCCCTTTTTTTTTTTTTTTTTTTTTTTTTTTTTTTGTCACCTTATCTTGAGTGATGCTTTTCCAAATATGTTCCGTCTTTTTCACAAGGCTGTAAGGGGTTAGAATATCGATCACACCAATATAATAGAGAAGATCTGTATCCTCATCATTCATGTTGCTACTTTGAAACCCGCCGTTGTCAGCATAAAATATGCACCGTCGTCTTCTATAATTTTTATGAAAAGGAAAATTAGAATTTTTTTTTTCAGAATCATTGCCGATGGAATTTTCTTCTTCTTTTTTCATACGTACTCCTGTGATGGTGTGGTTGATAGTTGCGAATCAGCCACCAAGGGAAGGGCAGTATACTTGATAGCTTTGAATTTTTGTTGCTTGGATGGTATATGCTCCAGGTCAAGATGATGAGTCTATGAATCAAACACCTCAAAGAGGTCCAGATAAGGATTAGTGCCAGCCCCCCCCCTTTTTTTTTTCTTATTACCTCGACAAGTTGAAGTCGTTGATGAAATCGTTCGTCATTTTTTCTTTTGATCCCATGAATACCAATAAGTAAGCTATAGTCCATAATATTTAACTTTATCAAAGCCTAGGGCAAATAACAAGGCACAGTTAGAATGAGTTCCAACACTTTTTGCGATTTCCATTGCTACTAAACTTACATCAATATCCTTCTCCAATTGAGAGACGAGTAAGCGACGTTTTTCAGGACCCAGTTCCAGATGCCTTCCCAGCTTGACCCAATTCAAATCCTTCATAACCGCATCAGGGTTCCTGTCCACTTCAGCTTCAGGGGTGAATCGTCCAAAAGTAGATCCTTTCAAATCATATATTTCATGCACATTCTTGTTGGAAGGAAACACATTACCCATCACCACAAAATGTATTTTTCGCCCGCGTGGTAGCTTAATGCGATGAAGACCATAAATACGACACAACAGTGTATTTGGATTTCTTTTGACATGCTATCCATTAATAAAACAAATAGAAAGATGAGATTCCATGCTTCTCGTTTCCTTTTTTTTTTTTTTCTTACATCGTAATAATCCAATAGGATGTTCCGCATAAATACATGTTCTGAGCGATGAATGGTCTTGATAATAAATCGATAATCTCGAGAATAATAAAAGAAACTTCCACTTTTCCCTGGCGAGCCAAGTTCCGAGAGTATGTATTTGTGTGTCAATGACATCTAGATGTTATTAAATAGATAAAAACGACGAGATGGAGGTGAGCTGAGAGACATTGTTTCTGTACCATTATTATTAACCAGTCCTTACCAAGTAATCAGCAGCATCAATATGGAATATTTCTCGAAGATGACGAAAGACCCATGGTGCATAATCCTTGAATTTGAAGTCATATTTCACTCCTGGAGTAAGTTCATTGCCAGTCCTAAGTTAATATAAAGAAGTTGCTGAGTTACAGTTTTTTTTTCATTTTTTTTTTTTTTTCATTTAGCTCTTACACGTCAAACACCAACTTGTGTGCAGCAGTAAAATCATATTTGTTTGGGTCCCGTCGTACCTTGGCTGAGACTCGTCCCACTGCAATTCTAATTCCTGTCAACATATCATATCTAAAGTCAACCATCCCCGTATAAACAATGAATAATAATAGAAAGGAGAAGTATATGTGAGTCACTGATCATCCGTTATAATTTTTTTTATCCTACTTGCATTAATTGATAATTCCGGTGACCTTCAGCGATCCTGGTACCAATTCGCACATGGTCTTCTTCATCATCCGTATCCGCATAATGCTTCCGTCGCCTTGATCGCCGAGCAGCACGCCTAGCTGCAATTTCTGCCTCCAAGACTGCCTCTTCCTCATCATCCAAATGGCCCAGATCAATTTTCGACACAGATCCAGTAGCTGTCGAAGTGGTGCTTGTGTTAGCAGGGCTTGAATGAGTATAATCAGCATGAGCAGCAGCATTCACCCTGGTGTTCGGAATCATTGATGATGAGCGTTGAGAAGATAAACAAAATATTGTTGAATTGTTTGTGTCGGTGTTAGATGCGGTCGGTGACCGACGACAATAGTCATCATCGCCAGTTTCGATAAGTGCATAGTGAGCAGGAGGGTGTAGGGTTTTGTTGGTCACATTGATCGATTTCTGTATCGTTTGTAAGTTTGCACTTGGTAGACGATCATCGAGAATAGGAATGATTTGGGTAGCTGTGGAAGTGGAGGGAGATACGGTCATTGGTGATATTGAAGTTGAACCAAAATAATCCGTGCTGAGGATATTGTCGGGACGATAATGATCTTGTTTGTTGGGAGAGGTGGTCAAAGTGTTTTGGTAAGACACAGATTCATTTCCCAGCAAAGTAGAAGATGAAGCATCATCAGAAGTGCCACATGTCAGGTCGGAGAGTTCTTGATAGTGCTTCGTCTTGACAGGTGTATCGTTAACAGCAGATGCATATCGTTGTTGTTGTTCAAGGCGACAAAGAGCTGACATTGGATCATGAGTTGGGAAATGATGATTGTGTTGTTGAGCAGTAATAACAGTTGAGGTGATTTCGCCACAGTCAAGTTTTTCATGTAATGTTTGTGTTGCACAAGTGGAAAGAGGCATGACTGACATAAACAAGAAAAAAAGAGAAGGTAATAAAGTAATAAAAATACTTCAATCTCTATCTAAAGATCAAGAAAAATGAAGTAGGATCCTTCTTTTGGTAATCCGACCACTTGCTAATTTCTATCAATGGGACAAGCAAATGGTGTATAGGGAAAGAACAGAAGAGAGAAAAAAGGGGAAATCTAATGTCACAGACAAAAACAAAAAAAATTCAAAGGCCGTCGTTTGATTTTCATGGAAGGCTTTATTGCATATGTGTATATTTGAAAATAAAAAAATAATAATAGTGATAATAAAAGTAAATAATAAAAAACAGCCCAAATCAAATAAATCAACCAGTTGAAACTAACTACAATATGATATATAAGCAAACTAAGGATACTAAGCTTCATAAACTACTTCACCGTGCCAACTTTCATATTCATTCTTCGTGTTTTGCCAAATGATAAATCAATGCTTGCAATGAGCCGAAGCCTTGATCATGTTGACAATTGGTGACAAAGCATTGGAATAATTTTTCCTTGGGATGACTAGTATTGATATGATGTAGTGTTTGCGTTTTCTTTGCAAATTCTTCTTTGCAACCAGGACAGACCAGTGGGTTATAGTGGGCCGAAAGTCGTTTCACCATATCATCTTTCAATTTAGCCCCGCGTTGTGTTGTCTTGATTTCCTTTGGTTTGGATGTGGTGATAATAATGCTACACAATAAAGACGAGAAAGTAGGCGTTAATACTGGTGAAGAGAAGAAAATCTTTTACCCTTTTTCACTGTGAATGCTTCTATAGTTTATACTTACTTGTCCTTGACCTTGCTGAACGAATGCGCGGCCCGTAAATGATATTGAAGTCCAGGTCTACTAGAAAATCCTTGACCACACGATTTATCCATGCAGACATAGCCATTTTGTCCCTTGTGATGTTCTCGGTAGTGTGCTTCAGTTCCAGTGCGGGTATTTCCTTGATGATCACATAGAGGACATAATGTGGGTGGGCATGATTGATCCATAAGCTGATTGATTAAAGCGGCAGTTTGAGCAGGGCTATTGCCTGGCTTTCCATTTGTCTCCAGTCTTGTCGTCATTGCTGGTCTTCCTCTTGATCTATATCGTAAAAAAACAATAAAATAAAACAATAAAAGTACTGATTAGTATGGGATTGCGATTTATTTATTTATTCATCCAAAAGAGAGTCGAATAATAATAAAAAGTAACATTGTTCACTACCTTTTTTGTTCAGCCTTCATTGTGAGTTGTGTTGGAATGTTTTAGTATTGTTTATAATGAATATATATATAAAGAGAAAAAGAAGACACACAAAAAAAAAAAAAAAAAAAAATATTCAAAGGGGTGGCCGCTTTTTCCGATTCGGAGTACCAAACTATTCTAAAGTAGGGAATGAATTTTTTTTTTTATTCACGTAATATGATATAGTAAAATAAAAAAAATCTATAATAAATAATGCAAAATGTATTCTACAAGAAGGGAGTACTAGATGAAATGGATACACGGGAAGACAAATCATCGGATTCAGAGCTTGTTGGTTTTGAAGGCCTCAGTTTGCTCTGACCCGAATTCGCCACGTCCAAGGAAGCTTCCCACAGTTTCCACATCATATCCGCCAAGCCATTAAACCCTACCATAGCCACCTTTCGACTAGCCATTTCACAAGCAAACTTGAGTGCCGTTAATGTATTGACTTTTCGACATAGACAAAAGATAATCCCGGCAATAAATGTGTCCCCGGCGCCAACAGAGTCTACTACCGTGTGCACTGGAAGAGCCGACGCATGAAGTATTTCACCATCACTTGCTAAACAAGTTGCACCACCTTCTCCCCAAGTACAAAACAAGGTCGCCCTAATTGAAGAAAAATTATAAGTTATACTTTCCTTGGGCCTTGTCACGTATAATTTCAAATACTTACCCGGATTTACATTGTGGCTGAATATATCGTAAAAAATCGCTTGGATGGTGGTACTGTCGAGTTTGAGCAAAAAGTTTCGAAAAAAAGACAACATCACCCTAGATACACGAAGATGTATAAAGCTAAGTAACAGTGGTAGATCATCATGCGTATACGCTACTACTTGCCTTTGAGAGTAATAAATCAATATCAGGTCGATCAGGTTTTTCGAGTTCAACTGAAATGATGAGTTGAGATCGCCATCCTTCTTGTGCCGACTTTGATTCCAACCAGTCAATTTGTTCCACTACGTTATAAATATTTCGACCTTCAAAATGAACCCATGAATACGGCGCCTGTCTATCAGAAAATGCCATGGTTTTGCTAATGCTTGCCACGTCAAATTTTCGAATAAATTCTTCTTTGGTAAGATCGGTTGTTCTACAAGTCATTGAATGATCATAATGAGTAAACAAGAGTTAGTGCTACTCGGCAGTAAACTTACTTGTTGCATGAGATGATTGTCCTCGAGCCAGAGGTCGCACTTTGAATAATATAGGACGAAGGGATAGGTGTCTTCCGATGAATACATGCTTTGCTTTTGATGCCCATTTCTTCTAAAGTGGACACGAGTTGACTAGAAAATAAACACAGTGAGACATGTGATCAATTTCATTTCATTTAATAATAATATATATATATATATAGATATACCTGGAAGCTTCTTTGGAGCCCAAACAAGACATGACGTGGGGCGTCAATCGAGGAAATTGAGAGAGTACTTCTGCTGTATTGTAAATATTGCCACCATTTCGCTGTTCCATATCCTTTGCACGTATTTTGGTATCTTCCTTTGGATAATCGTCCATGTAGAGGATTGTATCCTGGTATATCTGTCCAACGAGAAGAACGTGTATTGTTGTGGGTGCTGGTGCTGTCGAGCTGGTGGCAGATGAGGAGGATGTGCTCTGAGTGAGGCGAGGAAAAGTTGGCTTTTCCGTTGAAGTTGGTGGAAGGTTCGATGGATCGTCAGATGTAGTACGAAAATTTCCTCGATTGAATGAGAACATGATGAGACGGCGGATAGTCGTTTGCTGATCTAATAAGGGAAAACAAGAAAAAAGAAAAGAAGCTACTTGCTAATAATGTAAAATTGAATCCCCGTATGCCTCTTTCCACACATGATCATTTTCGGGGAGCGAGGAACCTTTTCAAATCCCGATATGCTCATCAGGGCTTTTACACAACGCGGGTAATTTCATTAGATATTTTTGCGCTCCTGCTAATATCAATTGGCATCTGCTCCTTTTTCTTTATTTATTAACCCCCTTTAACTAAGCACTGCACTGTGCTGCACAATACTCTATGTTGCATCTCGGTGGAATAGTTTAACAGATGACCGGGTAAACTTTTATCTTTAACGTTTTAGAACCATTCGGCAGCTATGTCATTTTTGTTTTACCATGCCCTCATTGAAGGGTATATAAACACACATACGTTTTTAATTAGAACAAAAGTAAGAAATAAATGCTGTATATTTTATAAAAAAAAAAAATTCACCAAATATCCTACAGGTAATTGGCTTCACCTGTTCATGGATTTTTTGCTATAATATTCTATACCGTATTTCTCTTTGTTCTTTCCATGACAGATATTACTTCACTCAGAAAAATAATAGGAGGTGTTATTTCAGCCAATCAATCCTTTTACATGTTCCTTCCTTTGCATAAAGCCGATTTGCGCCAACGTCATTTTCACTTCTTTCTTTTCTTTCTCTCTTCCTTGGTTTACTTTTGCTTTGCTCTTAAAAAATGATTCCTTTTTTGCTATGTTTTATGATTATATTGTGTAGTCAATTGATCACGACCGAGGCTGCCATGATCCATCCACAGTTGGATTTTCGAACGCCGAAGAAAGTAGGATTTGGGGCGGTGGGTGGGGGTTCCTCACATTATTTTTGGGTGTTGGAAATCCTTCAAGAATTAACAGGTCGCGGGCATGAGGCAACATTGTTTACAAGAGTAAAATGCATATCACGTTCACTGATTTTTATTTTTATCTCTTCCTTCTCACTCCTTTTATATTTTGATTTTATAGAGTGACTCACTTCGGTTTGCAAACGATTATCAAGGTATTCAGACTCACTCAGTAGGAGGGGATTTTAATTTTGTGGCCAGTCAGGATAATGCAACAGTCAAAGTACACATGCAACATCGACCACCCAATCCTGATCGATTTATTCGTCGTGTTATGCCATCCCTTCTTTCAAATTATTCAGATGGTAAAAAATTGACACTTTATGATACGGCAATATAGGCTCCTAACGTTCACTCTTCCTTACTTATTCATTAGAATATCTTGAATTTGAAAGAACTATCAAAAATAATAAAATGGATATCATGCTATGTGATATATTTGCTCTGGCGTGTATTGATGCGGCCACAAAAGCCAATATTCCGTTGATTACCACCTCAACAATGACCTATTCACAAGGTAAAATTGGTTATTTTAAAAATTCCGCTTTGGTTGATTTTTTTTTTTTTTTTTTTTTTTTTTTTTGGATCCTCTCCAGATTCTCGACCTAGTTATATCAGCAATGTCATTCCTTCCTTCAATAATCCCACAATTGAAACCATGACACTGTGGGAAAGATTTCAGTATCTTTTCTATAGATACTACATCCCCTTTCGGATTCATCAAGTAGGACTACCATCTCATGACTTTCAAAAACAGCGCGGGATTCCCCTGACAGCCACACTCGACAGTGTTCACACTCAGCATGCCATGAAACTGATCAACAATATGTTTGGACTAGAAGCCGCCAGACCTATGGGTCCATTGGTACAATTAGTTGGGCCTATTTTGCGACACCAGTATTTTGAACTCACGCCTGATATGATGACCTTCCTAGATGCTCATGACCGTGTCGCCTATATTGCCTTTGGCCAACACGCGGTGCCTACTGAAGAAGACACAACCTTTCTGGTGACAGCACTGTATTATTTATTGGAGCAAGGCTACCTGGACGGCATTCTTTGGGCGTCTGGAAAACACCACCCTATACCACATTTTCCTTCTTCCGGAAATACCACCAAGGATATTCTGGTGACTGGCTGGGCTCCACAGTTTGCGATATTACAACACCCATCCACAGGTCTCTTTGTCACGCATGGTGGTGCTGGATCTGTCCATGAAGGTTTATTCAACAAGGTCCCGTTGTTTGTGTATCCATTTTTTGGCGATCAACCTTTGACTGCACGACTTGTACGCCAATTGCAACTAGGGGATTACATTGATACTTCTGGTATGCAATACACTGACGCAGTTTTGACACAACTGATTGAACGAATGCAAGCGGTGTTAACGGATCACTCGATTCACAAGGCTGTTCTCCATTATGGTAATGCTGTGCAGGTACGGTCACTTCATGCTGTACATCGTGGTGCGGATTTGGTAGAGGAAGCCATCTTTGGTGCAATTGACGGTACATTACCTCATTTGGCAGACGTTGGGGATCGGCTTGGGTGGTTCAAGAAATACAATATCGATCTGCTTATGGTAGTATTGGTTGGCTTTGGTGTACTTTGGTGGATACAACGCAAACTTTCTGGGATGGTTAGAGTGACAAGAAAAATGAAAACAATTTAGTATATAGTACTTATAGCTTAGCCTGTCTGTTGTCCCTCATCTAGTTATCTTTTTTTAGCGCGTAGTTAGTTTATTTGTTGTTTTTTTATCACACTCATGATTATTTATTGTTCATATTTAATAAAAAATTTCTATTTTACATCTTTACAAAAAACAGTAGTGAAGAATATGTATATATGAAGAGACAGTGCGGGGTACAGTGAAACTTTTGGATGGCGTTTTATCTTCTATAATAAAACGAAAAAGGATCCGTAACTTTCACTCTGCTAACTATTGTCGCTGTCTCAACTCAAGAGTAAAGGAGGAGGGGTTGCTATCTCACTGACAGCGTAAAGCATTGGCATTGAATCTTTTTTTCTTTGCGTGTATGTAGTGATTTTGAAAGTGCGAAGCGATTTCTCAGAACTCTACAATTTCAAAAGGGAATGGAAATTTCTGAGCACTGTAAGATGACAGTGACTCGATCATTATTTGCAATTTTTTGACCAATGTCCATACCTCTATTTTTTCACACACAAACACATCCCCATTCAACAAGACAAATAAACATATGAGACTGAGAAAAACAAGACATTTTTAATTCAATTATAAATACAAACTATGACAACTAACACTGAGCTAAGCTAATGACAGTATCCTAAATGAAGGCTAATTTAATGGAGGTTGGAAATCCTACATCCAAAATGAAAGGGTTTCCCCATAATATTTGTATTGCACTTTTCAAAATGCCCCTTATTCAAGTTCTAACTACTATCGAAGTTCATCAATTGTCTCAATGAAGATACTAACGAAGTTGATGTTCTGGGAAAAAAAAAAAAAAAAGGGAAGAAAGAAAGCATGAAGAAAGGGTGAGACAAAAATTATATTTATGGCAGGCGGAGTACAAATCGAATCAGTCATCCGTTTTTTTTTTCTTTCTGTGCACACAACTGTAAGCAACTGACGACGCACTGAGCACGACGGTAGAGACCCAAGGGGCTGCTCACCATAGCGCGACATGGCGGAGACTCTAATCCCTTCCCATCAAAACCCACACTTCAATAAAAAAAGCTGACACCCAATAAATCGGAAGATTTCCAAAAACTCCAGCAGAGCGCCAGACCGTTTACTAGGTGGAAAAAATGAACTCTCTTTTTGACAACCGTGGAACATCATCGATATGGTGGTTCGCTTCCCATGACATAAACTTTCATCATTCAATTAATGACAGTATGACGAAATTCCCTTTTCTATAATAACCCCACCATTCAACTGAGGTAGCAACGTGGTTCTCCTCTGCCACAACAGTTATAGCCAGTACTGTACTGTACAGTACGGTACGGTGACTCTGCCTTTTTTTGTGGCAGTGGAAGCGACCACTACCACCCAACTGCAGTTTAATTTTTTTCCTTCTATTACTACCGCCAACAACACTCAAAAGCGGAAGCATGGTAGTTATCTCCTCTTTTAATCAGTCCATATCATTAAACACTGGCAGTATAAAGGTTCTCATAACATGACGCTATTGCCACTATGCCTTTACACTTTTCCTTTACTTTGTACTTGTTTTACCACACACTGTAGGACAGCGCACTTCTCCATTTTAAAATAGTTTATCTAACCCCTTTTACAGTAGAATAGTTTGCTACTCGTCATAGCATTGCTTATTCTCTTAGCCTATTTTAGGGTACATTGACTTTACAATAAAAAAAAAAAAGCTTGTATCCCTTCAATGAATGCTTTCAATTGTATGTATTTGTTATAAAATGTTTTCAAGCGATATAAAGGCAAATCAGAGGTATCTCCAAACTATCGGTACCTTCTTTCTTCAGTTTAAGCATCAGCTATTATTTATCAAACCATACGTGAAATAAATATATAAAACGTAATTGGCTGCTGTATACGGTATACAATATGTGCGCGTAAACTAAGGGTGACACTTTACCCCACCTCAGCCTCATTGAAGACCTTGCTGTTCAATCCTGTCCCATCCCATCTCACTTTCTCAACTTCCATCCTTAACGAAGACTGTCAACTTGTCAATTAATATGAAACATTTGCAGTGATGCAAATAGTCATGAATATGCTAGACAACAGTACAAAATGCTACATGCACAGCATGATCTTGAATCATTTATATGATATGTAGAACGGGAGTGTGGCTAATTTAGTAGTAACCTGTATAAGTCTGCGAATCAGTTTCTGAACCACGGGGCGGAGAGGGGGGTGAATTTGCGTGCAATTATTTGATATGACACTCACATAATAAATATAATGACTACATTGGTCGTTATCCGATGGGTCAGAGGATGAGTAATAAAAAACTATACTTTATTGAATGGTATTGATAGATACTAAAACTGAAGATGAAGAGGTCATTGTAACCAGGGTTTTAATGAAGGGATCTGTTAGAGGAAGCATGAGGGAGACTAATATGAGTTTTGAAGAATGATAAACACTAATCAAAGGGAACAATTGTAAAATGGGATCTAATATGTTGTATGAGTCAGTCATGGTATAGACTAAGGTGACAAATATTATTGAAACACAACGATCAACACTAATCAAAAAGGATGACGGTGGTAAAGAATGGATCTATTGAACAAGACATGAGAAAGACTAATGGGAAATTTTTAATTAAAGCATATAAAAAGAGACATATTTTATTCAGATATAGAGACAAGCTAACACTAAACTAAGCTAATGAAGGTTCCAAAAAGTCAACTAATGGTGCCCTCAGATCCGACACCCAAAATGAAAGGGTTTCCCCATTCATCTTGTAATCCCTGAGCTGAAAATCCTTCTAAACTAGTCCTGATGTTATTCCAAGTTCAACATAGCCCCATAGAAGTTAAATGGTGAAAAAAAAAAAAAAAAAAAAAAAAAAAGTGAATGAAAAAAAAATGGAAGGAAGAGAAAAAGAAAGAGCGAAAAATAAAACCTGACACAAATAAATATTCACGTGGGCGGGATGTAAAAATATTTTTGTGGACTGTAGGTTCTAACCATACATCAATGTAACGATATTATCCACAATGGCCATGTATTTTCGTTTTTCCATCTTTATTCTTATAAATAAAATACTCTTATATCATCGAAAAAATACTGTATTTCATTAAATAGTATTATGGACTACCATGAAGTAAAAAATTAAGAAAGCTGAATTCTGTCAGTGTCGGTTGGACAATAAATCTGCAACGTAAACAAGAAAGAAAATGAGCGACAATTATATTTGATCACTTGCATAAATCTGTACGTACCTGTTGATTTGTATCAAAGTTATAAACACCTGGTTGCTTATTTGATGGTAAGAAAAGCATATTCCAGGCAATCTAAAAAAAAAAAAAAAAAAATAGGACACTAATATTACTGGAATGGTCACATAACATCGTCATTCTCTTTAATTATTTTACCTTTGCCATCCATTGATGACCTTTCTGACTAGGATGGAAACAATCATAGTTGCTAAGAGCATCAATGGGGAAGCTCATAATATTGATATTGGCAGGTCGATAAATAACAGCAAAAGTGCCATTAGGTTGAGCTTTATATTTGTCGGCAATGCTGATGAGTTGTTGATTGTAAGCCGCTGCCAGATCATCCATCGCTTTATGATTTTTATCGGCACTGCATGCACATTCTTTGAGATTCTTAATTGTGCTGGGATCGTTATTACTCATACGACAATACTTCAGTCCCGATTGTTGAGATAATGGGAATACTTGAGATACGTTGAAGGCACCAACTATTTAATATCAATGTTAAAAAATAATAATAAAAAATGGTCAACCTTGGTTACTATGTCAGAGATCAAAAAAAAAAAAAAAAAAATTGAAGCTTACTGATATTAACGATTGTTTTTGGACTTTGAGATTGAATTGATTTTACGGCTGCTTCGACACTGGCACCATATTGTTCTGCTGTCACTTTATCAGAGTTAGTAGTATTACACGATGCACATTGATCATTGCCTTTTTTTAAAAAAATAAAAAGACACAACTTAGTTCATCATTGAATACTGCATCATTATTTTAACGTACTTCCTATTTGAAGAGTGATCATTTTCCAATCATTTTCTACATCGACGCCTGAGATAGACTTCATGCCTGTCATTGTGTGGGAAAAAAAAAAAAAAAAAAAAATTGAGGACGGAGGCATTTTCTATTGAGTTGAAACTTACGAGATAAAACATAACCAAGCTCTACTTCGAGATTAAATGCCATGGCGCCACTAAGAGCGCCATTTAAAACATCTTTATCGGGACGATATTGAGACTGTGAGCAAGAGTCTCCAATAACTAACAAAATTAATATTTAGACAAATAAGCGTAAATATGTATACTTTCATAATTTCAATATTTACTATTGCATGTGGTTGCCAAATGTGATCCAACAGAAGGTCCTTTCTTAGCTGGTTGATAATGATTCATAAAGTTTGCCAAGGTGATTGCATCACTATCTGCGCCGATAGCATAGCTTTGACCTCTGAATTCTACCAATGCATTGGGATCAAGGGAGCTACTAACCCCCATCATTACATATCCTGCCATAATGCTAAAAAGAAAAAGCATTAAAAAAAAAAAAAAACGACGCTTGGTTTTTTCTTCATTCTCACCTATCGCCGAGAGCACCAAGTACTTTAATATCATCTGGGCGGAGATCAGTGATATCTTTTGGCGGGCTTGTCCTTGCTGTCAAAGCAGGACAGTTACTGATAGAAGTGACAGATGCACCGAATACGCCTGATGTCAACACCAAGCCGCATAAAACAAGAAATCCAGATTTCATAGTTATATTTCCCTAGCAGTAGTAAAAATGATATTCATTTTAAAGCAGATTAAATAATTATTCCCCTTTTTATAAGAAACATAAAAACAAAAAACAAAAAACAAAAATCCAACAAATCTAGTATCATATTATCACGGTTACAATTCCACAAGAATAAAGCAACCATCCCCTTTTCGCAAAAAAAAAAAAAAAAAAAAAAAAAAAAGCGAATGCCATCATTCGTTTTCACTATGTCATTGTACTTTCTATATATGGTCATCTTTTACTCTTTCTTCTTACAATATTCCTTTTTTTTTTTTGACATTTGCATTTCCCTCATCGCAATATATTCAGTTTCCCGCCTATTCCACCGCCATTACTGATGCCATTTCATTCCCTCGGTCAGTTGACTCTATCCATTGACGTACTTTTTACCCCTTTTCGCCATGAGGAGAGCATTCATAGTTAAAATTACATTTAAAAAGAAAAAGGCGAGTGCTCCGATCGTTTGAGTGACACAGTTGTGGGAGATCGGGTGGTACAGAAGGCTTTTTCCCGCTTCTTAAATTAATTCCGCAAATATTTCAAATGAATGTCTCTTTTTTTTTTTTTGTGGGGGGGGGGAGAATCATAAATTACTGGGAGAATAACTTGAGCTGATACAAAAACATTCATGCTTAAGTCACTGGTGGCTATTTCCCCCCCACCACCACCCCTCCGTTGAATGGTATGATTTATATATCGCGGCTATCTAATGAAGTCATGATGTATGCCTATGCCTAGTCAAACTGGTCATCAGGCAGTGGATATACAAAGTCCGACTTTTCAGGTACCACTTTATAAATCAGGCAAAAAAAATATGATGAACCTACAGGTAAACATTGTTATTGTCGTCAACGTTGCCTTGTCTAGTAGTACAGTACTTACTAGTTATAACAATGCTAGTTATGAAATACATCACGCGCACTAACTTTCGATCCTGGTTGTACAACATCTCTAATCATGATATCTTTTTCACATACACACACTCGGACACATAACACATATATATATATATATAAAAAGCGGCCCATTCAACCCTTTAAAGGCTAGTTTGTTCCTATTTTGTAGCAAAATGTAGTATGTGCGTTTTTTATTGTTCAATAATCAAAAATAGAAGGGGGGGGGACGGTTCATGTGTGATTGCTCTATATTTCATAAAGGTGAGGGGGGATGGAGAATATAACTAACTAAAAGGTAGCCAATATATATCTAATTCAGTAAACTCGGTATGCTCTTGATGTTCAACCTTGTAATTCATTGTCTTGTATATATGTCTGTAAAAAATGCCAATGCTCTATTAGAAAATGTAAAAAAAAACAAACAAACCCCTATTAACTCTTTTCATATTACCTTCCTCCAAACCAATATATAGAATCATGGGAGTAATAGCAGTGTTCCACAGTTAACTTTGACAATGTTGCTTTGATTATAGTTCAGTGACAATAGAGATGCTTGAGAAACGATGCAGTGATGACGTGGCTATATTGTGTTTGCTTCTAGAGTAATCAGAGTTCCTACAAGATAACGTAATCGAGATATATAGTTTAATAATTCGGATCCTGTTTTCATCGGAACAAATATTTTACCTTTTGTATTGGGCGGATTGTGTTTAGAGCATTAGGTATTCGTGGAATCTTTTCGGCGCAGTTCGCAGAATATCAGTTTTTCCCAAAGTCAAATCGCCCAGGCTAGATGTTGTGTCATTTTCTTGGAAAAAATGGGTTGAGTAATGCTAAATCCACCACCTTGAGACTTTTGTACAAAAAAAAAAAAAAAAAAAAAAAAAAGAACCGTCAGTTAGAAACATAGCCAATGTAGTATTGTGCTTCTCTTTTACCCTATTTCAAACCGTTTACCATTGGAGTCACATTATTGTAGCGTGTTTCTGTCATTGCCGACGGAGTTGTTCGATTGGTCAGTGGAAGCATCGTTAATATTAAGAATAACATTGATCTGTCAGTATCAAATGATAAACCCGCCCCCTTAGGCAGTCCACATGAGCTTTTTTTTTTGTTACCTTCAAGCTTTCCAGATCCTGAGAATTTATCTTGTAAAAAATATCCCACCGATTCCCACACCTGATTCCTCCAAGACTGGAAATAAATTCAATAACAGGATATAGTTTGTCATTCAACGATCTTACAAATCGAATTCTTAGCAAGAGTTCTAAAAAGAAGGTAAACTATGTAATCATTTTCTATAGCACTATATCTTGAATCCCGCCCAGACTGGAGTGGATAGTATACTTACTGATATAATACGCCAATTTCAGAGGACATGCTCAAGGTGGCATTCATAAAGATAACTTTATCTATCAAATCAACAATAAAATTAGTTATGGCAATCTACCTGCAAATTTTTGTATCTTTTGCATCAAACCTTTACCTGTCGTCGTGAGGAAATCAGTACGGATGATTGACACTGTGATTTACTGACGGACACGCTATGTAAACAAGAACGCTACCAAAATGATACATTGATGAAGGTAACAAACTGTCCAAAAGGGTTTTATTTCCTAAAAAAAAAAAATCGTCAGATGAGTCCCAAGGTAATCCATTTCCCTTGTTCACTGCCAAATTGTTTCTTCCTTAAACATCAGCCCACAGTCCAAGTACCATATTTTTTTCTTTTTCTTTGTTTTTGATGATCTTTTTATTATCATTTGAGGGGAGCATAATATACACTAAAAGGAACGCCATAAGCAAACTAATCAAACAACAATAACCAATACGATATATAAAATGAAGATATAAATATTAATAAGATAAAAAAGAGGTGGGATTGGCATCACAGAGAGGGCCTTGAGTAAGAGAGACGTTGTTGTTGATGATATTGCAGTCGCCTATCACGTTCAAATTCACACCATTTCTTCATGACAATTTTCGAGCTGTCAAAGTCCCCGTCCTTTTCAGCATGATGTTGGCCCTTGACTTCCCCTTGCACTTTTCTAGTTTCGCCCCAAGAGAAATCGTCAAAATGCCAGTAAGCATACACCGGTAATACAAAATTCCAAATGGGAAGGGAGAGCAGGTAAACAAACATCCAACAAACATAAATCACTTTTCGACTTGTCATCACAATGAGCACTGCAGGAAGTCCAAGAATGAGAGCCAGAAGAATAAGAGGAATAACAGCTGGCTGACCCAAGATCGCCATGACAACAAGGAAGATGGTAAATGATATGGCGGCCGGAAGTGAGACGGTGCCAACGAGTTCCATGAATACCACGAATTGCATTGAGAAACAGAAGGTACCACACAAGTCATTGACAAAGAGTAGTTCCATGAGGTTGTGAATGGTAGAATTGATCCATCGGCGACGCTGAGAGAGCAAGACAGAAAACGTATTGGGCACCACCGTTTTACATACAGCCTGGGGGACTAGAAGCATCTTCCTTCGAGGGAAAGTCTTGAGCATGAGTGTTGATAGGTAGCGATCTTCACCAAGTAGCAGCAGGTTTTTCTTATGCAGGGTGTCCACAACATTTTCCGAGTAGTGTTCGATGATGTCTGGATTGGCCAAAATAGGTACCCAGTGACCATTTGTTCCCTTGGGTGCTTTGATTCGATACATACAGAAACATCCAGGTAAGCATGTCACGTTGCCAAATATAGATTCGAACGCCTTGCTCTGATGATGTGAGATATAATATTCAAACACTAAATGTCATCCAGATGAGATATAATACGATAAATAACCAATGGTGAGTACAGCAAAAAAAAAAAAAAAAAAAAAAAAAAAAAAAGGTCCTTTATCTTTGTGATCTATTATTATTTACCTTGAATCATAGACACCCAGCTATCAGTTTTGTTCCCAATCTTTGTTTCACCACATAAACCAGCAACTTGGTCATCATTCACCATGCAGGCCACTAGTCGGGAGACAGAATCAGGGTACACCTTTGTATCAGCATCCACCATCAAAACGATTTCGTATCTGTCCGGACTGACACCACCGAGTCGGTAAATATTGGTAAAAAGTTCAAATTCCAACATGGTCATACGTTCATCAAACATCACCTTTTGAAGAAACGACATGAGAATCACTTGGGAGTCGCGTTTTCCCCGATTGCCGGGCTTGGATTCTTCCTCTTCCTCCAGTGTACCGCATTTGGTAATGGTAATCATTGGCACCCGTTGTTGTTGATCGACGTCCACCGTGGAGTTGTCAAACTTGTAAAAACCAGCATATACTTTGGCCATGTTGTGTCGTTTCGTCCCATCGGCAATGGCCACATAACTGTACGACTGAACTTGGCTGGGAGGGATCAGGAAATCCTGCATCATGGACACACAAATATCAGGAGTGGATTGCGCATTACCATGTCCAGTAATTTCACCATCGGCAATAACCAAGATGAGTTTGTGTGAGTTGGGATAATCGGTCGTGGCGATCGAGTCCAGAGTTGTACGCAATCCTTCTTCACCTTCGGAATAGCAAGTCACCAGACAGATGGTATGCGCAAGTGCAAATCCAAACGGCATATAGTCGGACTTGGGTTGTGGTACTGCATGACGTGAGACGGGATATGGGCAAGCTGTCGCAGAGGAGTTGCTGGTGAGGTTGGAATGCGTGGACACCGACGATGAGCGACGAGACATAGTGACTTGACTTTGCCTCCTTGATGAGCTGCTGCGATCGTTATCTGATTCTGCAGTGAGTGTTGTTGGAGATAAAGTAGCGGATGGTGTTGATAGTGGCCGCAGAGCGACTTCGTTTAGAGGACCGATAGATGAGTTGAATTGCCCGAGTGCACGAGTACTATACATATAAAAAAAGATGTAAAGAATGAGTAAGAAGAATAGAACAAAAGAAAAAAAAAACATACCTAGGTGATTGTCTCCATAAGGCGCTACCAGGACGTTCAAGTGTAGCAGCATTGAAGTGCATAGATCCAGTTTCAGGCGGAGTAAAACGACTTGTTCGTGGAAGCTTGGGAGGTGACATGAATGATTTGGAAGCAGGTACACGAGGCCGGATAACATCAGCAGGCCGGTTGATATTCGTTGTCCAGTTTTCAATTTCTTGATCACGCTTCATACGTTCCTTGTAAGATCGAC
Source organism: Absidia repens (assembly GCA_002105175.1). NCBI lineage: Eukaryota > Fungi > Mucoromycota > Mucoromycetes > Mucorales > Cunninghamellaceae > Absidia > Absidia repens. Next base: position 752,490 of record MCGE01000017.1, read on the forward strand.
CTTCTTTGAAGTTGCCCAACTGCCAAGACAGACACCAGCCAAAGATAACAGCCAATCCGAACTTGACCAAAATAACACCCAAGATCACAACCAGCGATGTATATAAAACTACATCTGAAGCAATACACCCCACACTTTTCGTATCGATTTCACCCACTTTGATGAGGTCGAGTAAGCAAGAGGCTTCATCCATCCAGGAAGCTGTGTTGTTGTTGAAAATATCAGGAGCTGTTCCACGATGTGATGCCACTGAATGACTGATATCTTTTCCACCAAAGATGTTGGGATCACTTAAAGCAGTTTCAATCAAGCCACCCACAGGTACATTGAATATAGAGAGAGGCAATGATGCCAATAGGTTGAGGTTGAGTACATTGCTTTTGGTGGGGAAAAAAAAAAAAAAGAGAAAGTAGGTGAGAAGAAAAAGTAGAAGAAGGAGTTTAAATCGTGTTTTTTTTTTATCTATGCAATACATACCTATTGAACACAGCCAAATGATTGGTGGAATTAACTTCTGTCCAGTCGTAGTAAACCCGGCCAGCTTTGTCCAGTTTTCCATCAGATGTAGGAACGCCATTCATTTTCATCGATTCAAAATTTTCTTTCGCTTTTGGAGTTAAATGACAGCCGGTATGATTTCGATACGATTCAGGATCAGGCAAATCCATTGCATTTCCTTGCAGACGAGTATTAAACATTCTACAAGGGAAGTACGTCGGGGTTTCATTCGAGCCCACCTGTGTGTTGGCGAGTTTGGGTATAATGATATTAGAGCACACAGTATTATTCATATCTTGAAACAATAAAGAAGCATCCTTGCCACCGGCATCAATGGGAGGATAAACTGGATTGATGTTTTCAGATGAGAGATCAGGAATGGGAGGATGGTCATTCCATGACGCTAATAAATACGCTTGACCATGAATCACCACATAACCATTGTTTAATTGATCTACTCGAAAACTTGTTGCTGGTCTTGGGCACACCTATATAAAAATAAAAAAAAATACCTAATATAAATAAGGTTTTCATTTGGATTTTTTTATTTTCTTTATATACCGTTTGTGTGAAGCCAAATGTCAAAAAGCCTACAAATGCCATAATGAGAAATATAATAGACACCAAACCAATTTTTTCGCGGAATGCATATTGTGCGGCATGATCTTTTTTGCCTAAATGATAAAATAAAAAAAATGGTAAGTTTAGTCTTTTACATGTACTGTATGCAGCGTCTGAGTTTTTTTTTGTTTTTTTTTACCAAAGCAAAAACGAAGCACAAAAGGTGGCAAGCAACACGTAAGCATATAACAGTACACTTTCCACAAGTTGATAGATTTTGATGGAGTGATATCAAGCGAATCTGGCATATTCATGGTATAAGCGTCGGCGTCATAATCCCTTTGAACGATACCATTTCTTTCCACATGAGTCTCTTCTCTATGAATTTTCGTTACTCGCAGGCTAGAATGATACTGTGGATGTTGAGTTCCAATTCGTTGACGCTCTGGACGAATAAGCGACGCCTGTCGCCTGGGTGGTGATGAAGATGTTTGTGGGTTGGTGGTGGATGCATCCATATTGTTGATGATAAGAATTTTATAGAAGCGTAAAAAGTTATGTCCTTCGATTGGAGTAGTAGAAATCTATTCAAATGAAGAAAAAATAGCTCTTAATCCAGTAAAATAGTAAAAAATATAATACAAAAAAAAAAAAAAAAAAAAGATTGGCAAATATGATCAAATGAAGAACTAAAGAGAAAGAAAAACAAAACAAAAATGGCACAATAAATAGTTGAAGAATATTGTTTAATACAGCGAAAGATACCTTCAGGAGTACATCAACAAAAGGAAGATCGTGAGCTATAAATGTCATGCATTAGTAAAAATCTTTGGATGTCTGATTTGAATTCCCGTCAGCCAATCGTTGCCTCGGCATTAGGGAATTTCAAGCACCACGTGTGGCTTTTCGATAAAGGGTGAAATGCTGATTGTTGATGATACACCATTGATCTTTATATCGCAGGCAAAAACAAATAAAAGGAATGACTTTTGAGAAATGGTTTAGAAGGGAAAAAAACGCCTCTGTGGTACAGACGCACATCAAATATACACACAATAGTGCTCTGCAATACCCCTTTTTTTTTTTTTTTTTTTTTTGCTTTTTCTTTATTATCTTTTCTTTTCCGGTACACATTCAAAGGCGAGGTAGACTAATAAAAGTTTATATATAAATGTATATATATTTAACAATAGTCGATATGTTTGATTAATGTACCTTTATAAGTTACGGAAATAGGGGTATGTATATATGTGTGTTTGAGAACCTATTTTCTCATTTACGAATAAAACTAATTTTTTTTTTTCGTTTATTATTATTATTGCTCTGCTATCTTTAACTCACTGTGACAGCGGCTGCATAAAAAGCGTGCATCATGTTTTATTTTTATTTTTTCAAAACACAGCTCTCAATTGTGACTTTCTATTTTTTTAATGCATACCTTTTATCGAGGTATAAAATAAAGCTAGGTTTTCAGGCATCCTTTCTGTCCTCCAATAACACATTTTCTTTAAATTCAGCATTTTATTGTAATATCATACTGTTATTATTATTATTATTATTATTTTGCGAGGCGCGATTGCAATGTTGACTTACCCAAAAGATCGCCCGATGATCCTTGTTGTTTAGTTTATCAGAGCATCCGGTCAGTAAATAGCAATGATATACTATAGTGAAGGAAAACAAACAAACAATCACTTGGGATTTTCTCAGTTTGGGCCAATTTCAGCATTACTCTTTCGATCCAAAAACAAAGTTTAAAGCACAGCTGCATAAATCAGTGTGCTCATTTTTGCTGTTATTGGCTTTTTGATCAAAACAGAATCATGAATAAATCTTAGGTTAAAGTAATGGTTGATCCTTTGAGTGGAATAATTATACAATACTGTACTGTATAGTAATCCCTTTATCCGCTAGGTCTGGACCAGCCATATTAATGATTGGCAGAGTCATTTGGATTTTTTTTTTTTTTTTAGTTTGCATAGTGTGTTTGCACTGATAGCCTAGAAATAAAATTAATTTTAAACAAACGTCGGTATTTCAAATATGATGGCGCACAGTGAGATTTGCACTGGTGTCGGCGTTTCTCATGCTAGGTTTTAGTTGTTTACCCCTTTTCCTCTTTCTTCCTTCATTCTCATTTAGTTATTCCCCTTGATCCTAGTTAGTATATATAGGTCTTTGAATCAAATGAAATAAATAGTATCTTTTACTCTTTACTTGTTTTGATTGTGGCACTGGTAGTCGGGAAATAAAATTATTTTTAGAGTGGTTACTATTCACTGATATTATGTGTGAATACTGCTCCAGAAGTGTATCTAATTTTGTACATTGATGAACTGCCGCATGTATGCTGTTACGTTTTCATTGAAACGGATCAGCGTTTGCCATTGATCGGAGTAGATAGTCACAACAGGGATATTTCAAAATAAAATATGTACAACAAGGTGATTACCATGTCACCAACGGTCAAGAAACGATTATAGATCTTATTTCAAAGTGAATAACACTGGAATCAATAAATGTGGACGAAGTGAAATGATTAAAAACATTAACAAAACATATATATATATATATATTGATTCACTGTACGGTTCTGTGGTGTCAGTCTCTTTTGTTTTACACATCCCACGCTGTATGTACGGCAAGCTGAGGTTTAGCGATCATGCAATTCCATCCTGCAATAAAAAGTGACGGTGTTTCAAATTATGAATGTGCCCTATTTTTTATTTTTTATTTTCTATTTTTTTTATTTTTACTTTTTTACTCTATTATTTTACCTTTAATCATGAACGACATCTTCTGATTACGTTATTTCCCATCGCGTCTAACCAAAAGGCAAATCCTCAATAGACTAAAGCAGGATATGGCTTCTAAACTTTCATCGATTCAAGCATGCGGTGGTAAGTCCAAACCATTGGTGATCATAGCTATTCATACTCACATATCTTGTGTCTTTTTGCGTTTTCATAGAACCATGCAACTCATGTGGCGGTACATATCATAAAAATGCGACTTTGCCATTATGCCCCAACCGGTCGCATCCGCTCATCCAATATCCCTCTTACTCTCCCAGAAAGAGCCTGCTATACTGTTAAAAATTCTATAAAACGGAGGAAAAGTCGCCACAGTCAGGTAAGAAACTCATGCGTATATTAAAACCAGTTCATTCCTAAGAAACGTTCCTAATCGCTTTATGATTTATCATCTATAGACTCGCTCAGAAGAACGAAACGGAAATCAACAGTTACCATGAAAAAGATAGTGTTATCTGCTACAATGTCCACAGTGATGAAAAACTGCGTAGTGAAGTACTTTGATTGTATAAAGTATTTTGAATTTCGATTTCGGCAACAATTGAAGGTAAATGAAAGAAGAATAGACAAATATCAGTTTATAGCACTGCAATGATGGATAGACTAAATACATTTTTAATATATTACAACAGGTTATGCACGGCAATGTAGGTGTAAGCCTAATAGCAACTCTTGACAAATATTCTCAAAAAGTACGTGCAGTAAATACATGGTGTTTATTTACAAGGGAAATGCAATACTAAACTGTCTATGATTTACTTTTAGTCATATGCTGTACGTTTTTTCTCTTACCAAATGAACTACATGATGCTTTCTACTATTAGCTATGCTTTACCCTTAGTTTAGTTGTAGTATCCCTATTAGATTAGACTAGATTTTTTAAAAGTATTATGAAATAAAACACATCAATTCTATACACATCATCAATATATCTTTTTATCAAGGGCGTCTTTACTCTAACCGACATGCATGCAAACGCAAAAAAAAAAAAAAAAATTGATCATACAGCCAGTGGTATGCCTTTGTACAGCTTATTGCTCTTACAGTGTATAGAAAAATATTGTTTATTTGATAGTATCGGATATGAATATATAATAAAAGGGAATAAAAAGTAGGCATTTACAAATATAGTATATACTAATATGAGTATGATATTCTAAGGGTAATGAATTACGATGATCTAAAATAATGAATAGGGAATGGGTAAAATGAAGGGAATGATATACAGTCTAATGATGATTCTAGAAGGGGAGAGGTTACAAGAAAAGATAGCCCGACACAGCAAGGGAAACAAAAATGTTAGTTATTGCAAAGGTAGTAGCAATAGAAGAGGCATCACTAGAGCCACCTTTAGGTAGGGGTGAGCCATCAGGACCCAGAATATCAATGCTAGCTTGAGCAGAGTAAGTAGCATTGCTTGCTGATGCAGTAAACGAAGGTTGTTGTTGTTGTACTTGTTGCGGGCCATGATTTGAAATATAAAATGGAGCGGAGTAAATCACAGGATCAGACCCATGCGAAATAGCCACACGCCAGGCATTCGTACTGTTGCCAAGAGAAGAAGGGATGACATAAACCACGGTACCAATGGATCCACTGATTCCTTCTGAAATAACAATACTACTTGAAGACAGAGGTGTATCGGATCCAGCAATCAGGCCAATATTGATAGGAGAGTTATCAGTGCCTTTATTCCAGCTAATCACAGCACTAAAAATAGAATGACGAACAAAAAAATGAATTTCATGCAGATCTCTTATTTTATTTTATCAAGGCACTTACTTTTGATTCACTTGTAATGTTGAATTAGCAACAGGGGAAGTGATTTCGTAAGAAGTAGACGCATCGCACTTATCAATGGGAATGGCTTGAACAAATGAACCTGCCAGGGCAAGAAGAGTCATCATAGCGGTGTTGATTTTCATGTTGTTCAGATAAAAAGGTGATATGTAATGGATTGTTTGTATATAAAATAAAATTGAATATAGAATGAAAGGAAAAAAAAAAAAGCGAGTCGACAAAATTTTAGATTTCTTTTATACCTTTATTAAGTGACAAAAATTGTCATTTTTAATACAAATCGCTTGACATTTTCTTTTTTCCCTTTTTTTTGACATATGAATATCGTCAATACAAGTAAAGTGCCGAGACTCTCCGCTTGATCAGGTTACACTACACGCTTACTGAGGATTCACATGGGTTTGCACTCCTTGGAGCTTGTCTTATTGTAAACCAACCCTCATTTTTTACACTCCGCAACGTGCTCAAATTCCTGTAAAGGATGATTTATTGAAAAATGCAGAGAAGAAACAAAGTTGACCTTGCCTTTGGTGAACACATCAAATATGATGATAGCCATCACGTAATATACGTATAAAAAGTAGTGTGATTCTTTTTTTTATTTTATTCCTTTCCCGAAGTTTCGAGGGCACGATCCACTAGTCTAAAAAAAAAATAGGTTAAGAAAACTCTCGTCTCTAACATAACATATCTTTGTTTTTCCTTTTACAAGATACGCTAATACTAAAAATATAGTAATAAAAATGACGTGGTAAGATCCTTTCCGGAAAACGATTATCCACCAGCTCACTTTTTTTTTGTACAGTACTGTGCTTTGTTTGACAGCACACAAGTATTTAATCACCGACTGTGTTGAACGAACGTGATTGATCTTTGCACGGTTGTTGAGCTGCCACGATATCGATGAATCACCTGCTGTTAATAGAAAAAGGTTGTGTCATTCGTTTTTTGCCATGCAAGGTGGAAGGGCCATCATCGTTTAGTACTGACATGAAGTATGCTCATCATTCATCTCTACCGTATAATGATATTACGTAATAGAATAATACTACATATTTGTCATAAAGGTGATGACTATGTAATTGAGGAAATAAAGAGCAAAACAGTTGCTTGTTATAGAGTGTACATAAATTGAGCTAAACTAGTTCAATTGAAGAGGGTATGCTGCTCAACGATGAGTGACAATCTATTCTATAATGAAGGAGCATATTAAACTAAGCCATAATGCACAATCTTGAACGCACAGACATCAAATGAAGAGAACATCTAAGTTGTTGATAATAAATAGTGACTATTACTGTCATGAGAAGAGATTCATCATGTTGATGATGAAAATGAAAAAAGCAGGGTTTCCTTTTTTGTGGTGGAAAAAAATCGCAAACCAATCTTCCCGAAAAAAAGCAATTCAAATACCACGTACGTGAATATTTAATTTCCCTCCCATTTTTTTTTTTTTTTTTTTCGCTTTCTCTTTTTCCTTCACGATTTAAACTTCTATGAGGTTATCTTGGACTTGAATTAGTGTCAGGACTAGTTTAGAAGGGTTTCCAGCTCAGGGATTATGAGATGCATGGGAAACCCTTTCATTTTGAATTCAGGATTTAGAACCCACCATTAGTTGGCTTGAAACCATCATTAGCTAAGTTTAGTGTTAGTTTATCCATAGTTTGTATCTTCGTCTGTCTCTTTTTACTTTGTCAATAAAAAATGTCTAATTGGTCTCTTTCATGTCTTGTGCGATAGATGTCTTTTTTATAACCGTCATCCTTATTGACGAGTGTTGAACGTTGTTAATAAAATAATAGATGTCCCTTTAGTCTTTCTCATGACTTGTACAGTATATTAGTTTATATTTTCCCTTAGTACTTTTAGAATAGTGTTGACCTTTATTCAAATCCTAGTATAGTCTCCCTCATGATTCTGGCAACAGATCCTTCCATTGAATAATACCTTGCGACAATGAACCCCTTGTTTTTAGGTTTAGTGTCCACAATATGCTTCAATAAAATGTCCCTTTTTATTAACCATCCTCTGACCCATCTGATAGTATACAATAATCAATATTGTAGCAGTTTTAAAAGTACGCTACCAAAAAATTGCTTGTTTAGTTCACCTACTAAGACTTTCCTCCACTACCCTATCATCAGAACTCTATGGACTGGTTAACGGCTCCAGTTTATCTAATATGAAGCGTGGCCCTATTACCATCCTACCACTCTTATTAACCGATCTAGGCCGAATGACCAGCGTAACCTCCACTAGACTGGCGCACACTGTATCTATCGAGCTCGTCATTTTTTATTTTTTTATTCTGTTTGCTTGTGGTATCATAAGCCCCCCTCCAAACTGAAACGAATCAAACCTCAGGGTCCATCCCTTGAGTTGCAAAATGGTGGGAGGTGTCTATTTCCGTCAAATTTACATTTCAGTAAGCCCCACTCTTTGAGACACGCAGTAGTTGAAATATTGTTTTGAAAGCGTGGGAATGTTAAAATCCGACTTTTTTTTTTTTTTTTTTTTGGAAATTGTAAGTGTAAACTAAGCGTGTTCTGAACCATGCCTTTCGAGACGTTGAGAGGTGCGTTGGGAGTTGCGACAATGAAGGTTGATTTTATCTTCTTGTTTAATTGTATTATAAGAAAAAAGGAAATTTCGAGGCACTTTTTGAAACTGTAAAAGGAGAGTACCTAATGGAAAATGCCAATTTTTTAGACGAGGCTCGGGTCACTTTTTTTTACACTCCCAATTTTAAAAAATAAAGAATAATATGGGATTTAAACATTCTAACACTTGCAAAGAACAAAAACAGAAGAAGAAAAGAAGTTTATCGGGTTCCAGAGGGGTTGTTGTTGTTGTTGAAGTATGGGTATTGATACCTACGGCATTTCGCACTTCGGTGGCATTTCCTCAGAGCTTCCCTGAACTTCACTCGGGGTTTTATGGGGGAGGGACTTATGATAATAATTATACCAAACGTGATAAAAACAATAAAGCATGTATAAGCGGAGACTATAGTATTTTATAGAGAAGATTATTCTGGTGATATGACCTAAGTTTATGAATACTGATTGGCAGAGTAACAATATGTCTACACTTCATATTAAATGACCCATGCCTGCCAATCAGTCATGAGGGGAGGGGGGTGAGTAAAAGTGGACAAGATGGGTGAACTAAAAAGCAAGTGCTCGATAAGACATTCACAAAAAATCAACAATAACAGTAATTCTCACTATTGTATGGCTCATGGGATGGTTAAATAATACAAAAGATATACTTTATTAATGTATATTGATAGGTACTAAATTAAAGACGAGAGTTTCGTTGTCACAAGAGACTTATTAGTAGGATCTAATGGAGGAGGTATGTGGGACACTAACAAGGATACTATTGTGAGTTCTGAAGAATGTTAATCACTAACCTAAAGGTGTGATCACGTAATAAAAATAGTGGTCGTCTGTTATTGAAATGCAACAACAGTCAACACTGATCACAATGGAGGATGGAAGTAGCAAAGAAATATATCGCACAAGACGTGAGATAGACTTATGAGACCTTTTTCATTGAAGACGTAAAAAGAGACATTTTTTTTTATTCATATATAGATGCAAACTATGGACAAACTAATACTAAACTAAATTGATGAAGGCTTCAAAAAGCCAACTAATGGTGTCTTCAGATCCTAGATCCAAAATAAAAGGGTTTCCCCATGCATCTTGTAATCCCTGAGCTGAAACCCCTTCTAAACTAGTCCTGATACAATTCTAGGTCAAAATAACCCCATAGAAGTTAAATAGTGAAGAAAAAATAGAAGGAAAAAAAAATAATCAAAAAGAAAGAGAGCCGAAACAAATGCGGGAGAGAGAAAATAAATATTTCACGTGGGCGGGATTTAAAACATCCGCTGGGTGAAACTCCTGTGAGATTTGGTTGTGAATTTTTAACAAGTGATGAGCACATTAAATAGCAGTGGTGGAAGCGTAAAAATGTAATATTTGATGCGCATTGGAGAGTTGTGGAAAGAAGGCGCTTGTTTAGTTAAAGTCGGCCTAGATCAGATTTTTTCATATGCATTATATATGCTTGAAAATAAGACGCCGTTCTCTTGTTCAAAGCTATAAGCTAAAAGATAAATGACAGATCGGATGGAAAAGGTGTTTTGTGTCAAGATATATCAAAATAAAAAAATAATAAACTTGTGAGATAATGAAGATAATATAGGGAGGAGTAAGCACATGACCATATATTTCATAACTCAACAGAAGTTCAAAAATATATAAGATATTGCAGTTCAATATTCTGAGATTTAGCTAATCTAAGTAAATGGCAGCCCCAAATCACGAGTTGAAAATGACGAAGCTTCCCTTTACATGCTCATATTGCTTTTTCCAAATATCCCAGTTCAAACACTTACAGTAACCGAAGATCACTAACAACTCAATGAGGTTTCAATGAAGATGATGCCTTAATATATATATATATATATATAAGTACGGCAGTGTGGTTCAATATGATAGTTTTTAAAATATTGGATGTATGACTCCCCCCCCATCAGTCCCCCTAATCCCGTTCCACCTAACCAGAATCTAATTCCGCCAATCATAACAAGTACCTAATTCCCACCTGTTATGATCAACGTTTCTCAGACAGAATTGACATGCATCAATACAGGAGTCAGTAAGAAGCCGTATGACGAGAATTGTATTTATTATATAACAAAAAATAATAAGAATGGAGAGGATTGGTGATATATGGAATAAAAACTATAAGACAATTCAGATAATGAAGTACTACAATATTTTTGTTTTAAGGAAATAACTAAAAAGTAGAGAGGGAGTGAAGACAATAAAATAATAAGTGAAGGAAAAACAAGGAATGGCTATGGTGTAAGTGTAATATAATAATGTGTGAAAACGAGGGGAGAGGGGATATAACTATGAATTCATGAAGTAAGGATGTGACTATAGTATCAAAAAAAAAAAAAAAAATCAGTATACATCGTCTGAGTCATCCACTATCCTTGGGGTTTTTTTTCATTTATTTTTCTCCTTACCAATAATTGTGTAGCACTTCCACGTTTCGCAGGATCACGGGCAAGTAAAGTTTTGATCAATTGACGCAAACGTGGGTTCTGTATATGTCGATCCAACTGAGGGATTTCTAGTTCTTTCTGATCGTTCCATCGAAGGCCGTTGTTGAGAATGGGTGTAGCAGGAGATGGATGGGATACAAAATGCAAGATGGTTTCGTCTTTAATGCTGCTAGCAAAAAGCGGTCGTTTCGTTTCTATTTCGTATAATACACAGCCAAGCGCCCACAAATCCACACTCGCCGTAGCCACCACACCACTGGCACCCTCTAAGCCATAGGTCGTCGCACGCGCCACCTCAGGAGGACAATATCGAGGTGTAATCACACCCACACATTCTTCCCCAATCGTACGACTTGCTTCAAAATCAATCAGTTTCCAAGGTTCATCCATGTTGTGCATGATATTACTGGGCTTTAAATCGCAAAAGGCAACCCCTAATGTCCCCATACACACACGAAAAGAAAAAAACAGTTAGTTTGGTCACTTCTTTCGTTTTTCATATTTACCTTTTTTGTGACACCAAATCAAACATTCAATGATATTTTGAGCGATTGAAACCGTGTGTTGAACTGTCCAGCTGCGCGTGGTTGGTTTGGTGTGGTCATTCGAAGTCGGCCTTGCCCGTCGGATAGCAGTAGATAAAGTTTCGTCCAAGCGTTCCATAACAATAACGTATTTGATAGAATCATCGTCACCATTCTGTTCAATCCTGTGGACTGGTGGTGTCTCTGGCGCTGAATGTGAGTGTTGTTCAACTGTTGTTGAGTGCAATGATTGAGGATCAGTCGGTGATGTCTGGAACTGTAACGATGGTAATGCCTGCCGCTCATCCTGAATTGTCAATACTTCCAATAGAGTGACCACATGGTGTGATTTGAGCTTGATCAGTGTCCGACATTCACGCTCCCATGCTTCACGACGTCCAAAGGATTTCACCACAGCATCAGATGAGGAGGGATCTTCGTCCGTCACCGTCTTGGTCACAAATAAAATACTGTTTGTCGGTCCGTATAATGGCGATCTAGAGCTGTCAACTTTATATCGACGTGGAAGCATGCCGGCAATGGGTGGATTTTGTCTGTGTTCCTCTCCAGAGATGTTATTTGCGTTGCTGTCGCGACCTGCTGTGCTGTTACTCGTATTGTTCGTAGATGTGGTGAGCGTTGTTGAAGAGTATGTTGCCTCTGGGGAATTAGTAGGTAAATTGGATAACGATGTTGGTAAGGGCGTATTTGTTGTTGAGGGCGTAGTTTCAGTGGCTGCATTGACCGGCAATGTCATTGTCTTGCTGTTTTCATCTGCGTGTGGACTTGGGAAGTAATCGGCCGTTCGTTCTTCATGTAAAATATCATTTGCATGTCCCAGAGTTGCGAGGCGATCAAGTGGGCTGAGGGAATCGTAAATACCATCTCCTTGCTGTTGTTGGTGGTGATGATGCTGACTAAGAGGGCGGAAGCTGTGGATAGATACACGTGCACCTGCATCATTTATATCAGTGTTCGTATGTTGGGGAGAGACCGGTTGAGCAATAGGAACGCTGGATGATGGATATTGATGATGTGTCAAAGGTACAGCTGTGTTGGCTTGAGTCTGAGACGGTGCACTGTTGGTGACAGTGGTGGCAATGCTGAATTGTTTGCTAGCACCAGGAATATATTGAATAGGCGGTGTTGATGCGTTGTCCTCATGCAAAGACAAAGAATCTTCATCATCGATATCTGGTGCGGCGTTCGATTTGTTGTTGTCATCATTGTGCGGTGTAAACGTGTGAGTGACTTTGATGTTGCGAGATCCAGGAGGTCCAGATCCGTCGTTCGTTTTAATGCTACGTAATACTTCCATGCTGCTGCTAAGTGGTGCTCCGACGTCCGTCGTAGTAGTGGATGGACTAGTTGAGGATGTAAAATGGTCGATTCGAATTTTGTTGTTATCGTTGTGGGCGGCAAATCGTGAAGCAGGTATCGAGAACTCGTTCGGTTTTTGAAGTAGATATTCATTGGGTGTTTGTCCAGGTCCATCAATATCTTGGGCTAATAACACCTTACTAGTAGGCAGAGAATTTCGCGAGCCAGGTCCATTGCTGTAGTAAAACGCCAGATCATGATGAGAAGTAGAAGGTGAGGATATCATTTCCATGACAGATGAATGGACATCGCCGGCGTCTGACCGTGGAGCAAAGGAGTCACGAGTGCTTGTCGTTCCCGTTTTGGTGGTCCATGCTTTTGAAACGCGTTTGTGGCTATAAGGAGTCATCAGGTTGGCATCTGAATGTGCAGGATCGCTGAGAGAGTACGTCCGGTAATCATCTTCATAGCCGTGATTACCATTGTTGTCACCAGCAATCCCATTTCCATACCGCCAATAATAATCATCTTGACTATGATCATCGTCCAGGTCTTTTTCCATTCCAGCCTTTTCGGACTGTTGTTCTCGTTGTCGTTTTCGCCGTCGTAAAAAGAAGAATGCAGCCAAAGCAATAGCAGCCAATCCAAGAATACCGCCAACAACACCACCAGCGATGGAACCTACTGGCGTGGACCCACCATTTTGATTTGAAGAGGATGAAGATGAAGAGGAAGGAGGAATACCAGTGGGAGAGACACTTGACCAGCTTGAATTTTCAATATCGAGGATATACATGTTCCGATCGTTGTTTGATCCACCAGTCCAGCCTCCAAAAATATAGATGCGTCTGCGGTTTGCGTCAAGAACAGCGGAATGGCCCATACGCGACCCGGGACCAAAACTTGCATTGGCGATTTCCTGGCGGTTCCATGTAAGTTGAGGATACTTTGACGCATCCAAAATCCAAACAGCAGAATCAAAAGGAGCCGTTGTTCCACCACCATAGACTATCATTCTATCACTGAGACATGTTGCTGTATGTAATCGACGAGGTCCGGGGATGGCACCGTTAACAGAGCCGGGATTGACTTGTAAGTTCCATGACTTTGATCCGAGATCATAAGTGTAAACTGATCGCGTGGCCTGATCCGCATTTCCAGTTTCCGTCCCACCAAATGTAACCAAACAATTGCATGAAGGAATATAGCAAGTTGAATGGTCTGTGACAGCGGGACCATTTGATCCAGAACTCCAAAGGAAAGAGTTGGCATCAAGGTAAGAAAGACTATTGAGCACAGCACCTGACATCCGATTACCGTTAGCATCTACTGATACACCACCATAGGTATAGATTGTATTGTTCAGAAGAGCCATAGTGTACCCAGAAGCAGGTGAAGGTGGATCTATAAAAAAAGACACGAAAAAACATTTAGATTCATATACATTTATTAAATATTCCTCCAAACATTATCCCTTTTCAATGGCTTACTTGTTGAAGTCGGGCTATTCCACGTCCATACAGTACTATCTAATTTTTGTAGTAAGGAGCCGCCACCAGTAGTATTACTTGCAAGTGCTAAAGATTGACCAGAGCTTGGCAAAGAAATGGCTTGAAAAAAGACTTGCGGGCTAAATCCACCATGGTTTGACAAGGCTTCAGAATCATACCAAGAGCCGTTTTGAGAATTCCATACCCAAACTGATTTTGTGCCTTGTACATTAGTGTTGTTTCCGCCAGCATCGGTGGTTCCACCATAAATGATGACATAAGGGTCTTGAAATACTACATGATATAAAAATAAACGGGATGTTAGCGCCATAATTTGAGTTTGAAGTATAAAGAGCTCAGATAGCCCCTCTCAAGTATAATATAGGGGAAGGAGGCAAGCCTGCCTGATAAATATTTTCTACAAATTATCATGGAAGCAAATATATATCAAATTACCTGCAGCATGGCCAGCTTTCCATGGGACATCAGTTTGAATGGAGCCAGGTGAGATCAATTGAGCAGTTGCATGTAGTAAAAACCACTGTGAGATAAAATATAATTTGGTTGTCACAATCCAAAGACAAAGCATTGAAATGTAATAACAAGTCCAACTAACTAATCAGAAGTAATGAAGAAATAGATAATGAATATAGTAGAAAGGATTGATGGGGAATAAAAGATAGTTCGTTGAGAAAAAGGGAAAAAGAAAAAAAAGTACAAAAGTGAAAGACAAAAAAAAAGGAGCAGTGCCTGTCGGGATTTAAAATCGAGATTATAGAGAAGGTACGTACAGTACAAGAGAAGTTGTCTTTGGCTCCCCAAATCAGAGAGAGAGAAAGAGAGAAAGAGAGAGAGAGAGGATAATGAAAGGACGATCCCTCCAGTTCTCCTTCTCTTTCCAATATGATTTGTGGTTTATGGAAACCTAATAAAATAAGCTACATGCAGTACAATATAGCACAATACAATAAATACATTACTAAAAATACCGACAAGATATGGATCGAATGTTTATTTTTATATACATATTTCATATCACTCTCTTTTCGATAATAAAAACAACGTGACATGAAAAATCAAATGGGAGACCTTCCTGATTGGATAATGAATATAATAAAAATTCCACACATGTCACACACACACACATATATATATATATACAAGCACACTATCACATAAACACACAAACACATACACATTTCAAATGAAGATCATAATAAAAATAATGGGTTTTATTGTTCCGTTTGAAATAAAATAAATAAACTACACAAATAAATTAACTACCTAAATTTTCTAATATACCAGTCATATAAAACCAATCTAATAATTTACTCAAAGTCCGCCGTCATCCACCTTTATCACTTTCATCATCTGAGAAACCACCAAATCCATTTACCAAGCTTTCCTCATTGTCATTCAGAGTTTGTTCCTCAAAAAAGGTCAGTCCTTGTTCTTCATCCAGATCAGTCGATTCTTGTATGGGTTCCTGTGATATTGCTTGCAACATTGTCATGAGTTCATTGAGCACCATTGGTTTCCCTTGTTCCTTCACTGCATTTTCCTCCTCCTTCATTTCTTTCTTCCTTCGTCTCCTGTCAGTGTATCTCGTTTGCGTTCGCGTTTGCGTTTGTAGATCTGGTTCTTCGAATAGTTGGTCAAACCCCAACATGTTCTGAGGTATTTGTCTAGTTGAGCTGTATATCATCGATTGTTTCTGCTGTAGGCATGGTATGTCACGAGAATCAGATCCATGTTCATATTCATATGTTGTCGTTGCTGTTGTGCGTTTGAGGTATGTATCAATCGAATCGTCTGAATCGTCATCTTGGTATAATGAAGTGGCTAGTCCGGATAAGTCATCGTGGTGTTCAAATCGTTTCGAGACTGCTGAATTATATGATCGATTTCTTCTACGTTGGAGGTGTGTAGCAGTTGAAGCGTTCGACTCGCCATTTTGGTGTTCCCTTCGGCTCGGGACTATTGTTGTACGCCTGAGGTAATCTTCAATTGAGTTGCCATCTTGGTATAATGAAGGTTCCGGCTTTGTCATTTCGCCGTGCCACTTGATTCGTTTCGAGGCTGTTGGATTATTGATATACATCTCAATGGAATCGTCCGAGTCATTATCTTCGAACAATGAAGGTGCTGACGAGGATAAATCAAGACGTTTAATTTGTTTTGAGGATGTTGAAGTGAATCCAGGACCGTCTGATATGGGAATTGAGCTTGATGAAACATGTTTCCGCTTTGAATAACCCGAGTCATTTCCATCTCTAAGCTGTTTCCTCGTTTCGTCATCGATGTTGCTGCAATTGGTGTTGTTTATATGTTGATTTGTGGTCAGAGTCGGTGCATACCAGTCCAACTCCTCTTCAAGTCGTAAGTAAGGCCTATCGTCTTTTGACCTTGAGGTTCGTAATTCAGATGATGATCGAGATCCTTCAGAGTTGCCATCTATTTTACTTGACTGAGAAAATGGCATATGTTTGCAAAGGCACTTGACAAGGGGAAAAAAATCATAAAAGAAAGAGAAAAAAAAAAATGCTCTTGCACTGTTTTTTTGAAGAAAAAAAAAATAGAATTTCGAATTTTAAGGTCCCGAATATACTGAATGGCCGTTAAACTAGTTGGGTCGTTGCATTGATGCCCAAAATTGTAAATCTACCCTTATACAAAATTTTTCGTCTCTGTAAATGAATTGTCGCTGAATACGATACCGGTGCAAAATATGCGACAAACAAGTAGAAGATGCGCAACATATGATCATCGAATGCCCCCTCAAAAAATCATATTGGAACGCAGCCAAGACAATCGTAAAACTTGATTTCAACATAACAGACCTCTGGGATATCCTCACATTCCGAAAAACCATTGAAAAAGAAGCCATGATACATGTTAGTGACATCCTGCTAGTACTATGGATACATCACTGGCACTGCTATATTAAAGAAGAACTATGGAACACGACACATGCCATCCGTCGTTTCCGTAAACAATTATGGAACAAAGGCGAAAACTTTCATGGACAGGAAATAACAACAATGTACGAGGAATATCTTGCCAAACACATGGATCAAGATCAAGACCCCAATTTGGTGGAATAAATATAGGTTAGAAATTATTTATAGTTGACTATTTTAGAATTATGCCCTTGACAAATCAAGATTGAAGCTCACTCACGGGCCTTCAATCTAATAAAATCCTATTAAAAACAAAAAAAAAAAAAGCTGAATACGATATCATACAGTAGCTTGATAATTGAAACTATATCCATCTTTCCACTGACTACAATAAAAATTTGATGTCTTAATTCTCGAACCACTAACAGAAATATTCCAAATACCCAAATTGAAATATCAGTCATCCAACTATTATAATTGGTCAAGCATGATATTACTTATGTTAAATTGTAAGTATGTGTCTTATTCCTGAAACTATATTCCCAGTTCAATGTCTCCTAATAACAAATAAGATCCAATCATAACAATGAGGTAATTTTTTGTTTTACTGTTGACTTCAAGCGAAGTTGTTCACGGTGCAACTCCAATAAAATATTTAGTTTTATCAAAGGTAAATTAAAAAGAAAATACCGTGAACTGCTTTACCTGTTCATCAAGATGTTACACGTTGAACTTCACAAAAATTGAAGGGACCTTTAGCATGAAAACACCTGACATTTTCAACGATCTGTAACAACAAAGCTCCTTGTCGTCAACACACAGCAGAATCCTTTTCCCAACGAAGGTCGATCCTTTTATATATATTGTACAGTACATAAACTTGACTTTTTGAATTTTAATGGGTCAAGCATGTAACAGATTGAACTCTGAACACTAATAATATGAAATATAATTATCGTTCTCACTTTTTACGCTCTAGAAGAGCGGCTGTATTTATAGCTTAATTGTTGGCAACTATATGATATAAACTCATTATCATGATTCCATTGCTTGGCAACCTTTTGCAAAGGCAGCAGAGCCTAAATACCAATAAGTGATTTATGATTTTAAAAGAAGGGGCATTGCAACTATAAGGTTTGAATGTTGTTGTTTCATCATTCACCTAAGAATTATTCCAGTGCTGATAACTTTTTTAGCCCGAGATTTATGATGAAGACCTTAAAGTAGTGCACAGCCTTCAAACTTGGCAGTTATAAAAATTCCCTTTTTTTTTTTTTTTTTTTTTTTTGTTTCTTTGTTTTTGGTATCCCTATTTCCCTTTCCTTTTACTTTTTACTTTTTTAAAAACCCCTATATTCCTCTTTTTGTTATCATTATTATTACTGATTCAAGAAAATCTATCCAACATGTTTTTTGAATCGACATTCCTACCTTCAACTGAGGACTAGGTAATGAAAAAACAAAGGCGAGAGGCGAGCTGAAATGATTGTTGTCTTACCTATAATTCCTATAGATGACTCTACAATATCGGATATTCTATATCCAGTTGAAGAAGTACTCTTTCCTGCCTTGGATGTCACTGAAGAAACACCAGTTAACCATTTGGTCTTCATCATTCACGTAAAGTTTCATATTTATCTTGAAGAGCTATGACCTCTCTCAGACGTACTAACCTTTATCTTTACTACTTCTACAACTACTAGAGTGTTGGACAGGTAAAGACTGGGTGGTGTTCTTGTTTGGGATACTTTATCGCACCAAAGAAAACATAGCTCTATACAAGAAGAATCGGATTATGGCAAATTGTATATCATTTACAGCAAACTGGACTTCAAACCACACTACATTTTCTCTATATGGGCTCTCCTATTGCAGCTGTTTTGACTATTTGAAACCAATCATCTACTACATATCACCCTGATGATGGCACTATCTTCGAAAGCATGTTTCACCTATTTGACCCATTGGTAAGTTAAACTCAAATTAAAATAAATCATATTGTTAATCACCTCAGTATTATATTTCCAGATGTATTGCATGGAGCCTTTGTTTGACGGCTACTATACTTACCAACCAGCTACTCTTGTCGAGCGGTCTGCACTTATTGGGCTGGCGTTTTCATTTCCATCTCTACCCTCACTCTCAGGCATCGATTTATTGTCATTCTTTTCTTGGAAGCTGACATCTGTCGGAAAATGCGGCATTATGGATCCTAGTACAACTTCTACCAACGACAATAAAACCATATCTACCACAAACGACAACAAAAGTACGGTGGCATATTACACCTCTTTTACGATGAACGGAAAACAGTCATCGAGAAGCACAAGGCCAATCCATCACAGCTCCAACAACTAACTATATGCAACAAACGCACCATCACAATGCATCTGCAACATTTATGGAAAATGGCGCCCTCCGGGAAAAAGGCATTATGTACAAGTTTTTGAAGTATTTCGGGAATCAGCGAATTCAAGATGATACGTATAGCAACATTCTACCACTGAGGATAAACACACCAAAAATACCGCCACCAAAGCTTCATTTACACCTGACATCGATGAACTCCCATCACATCAAATGTTCACACCAAATAAAGCTGCACACAGTACCGTCACATGGGACCCACTTCACGAACAACGACATGCCGGCCTATCAACCGATGGAAAATCACAGGGACCATTCTGGAAGACCCTTATGGAGATATCCGAACAGAAAAAAGAAGGAAATGACCACAGCGACATCGACAGCGACAGTAACAGTAATGATGACGAAACTATTAAACATTTATCTCGATCAGTATCATTCATGGCACCTTCATCAGCGGCATCATCATCCACTACAATTATTTCTGGTCGGAATTCTTTACAACAATCCAAAACGTATTGCATTGAAGTGTCTCCAGGTGATGATGGGGAGTCAATACCAAATTGGGAACTTGGCATGGATACAACAAAAAACCAGCAACAGCCATTTGGTGCATACCAATTCGTTTGAAAACGACAGCAACAAAACAGAAAATCCATCATCCACTCAGCTTCGACAACATACCATCGTATTGGACATTGACACTGTGGGAATGAAAGTAATTGAACGTGCACAAATCAACTTTTCTCGGCATAGCAACATCAATCTACAACGACGACAGGATATTTACAAAATTTTGGACTTGAACTCAAAGCATCAATCAGCAGCTTTTCTCAATATAGACGACCAAGTATCAAGGCAAAGGATGGTAGACAATATGACAACCGATGAACATGTGGAAAAATACAAACGTCTCAGCAGCAGCAGCAGCAGTAGCAGCAATACCGGCAAACTCAACTTTTATGGAAACAGAAAATACCAAAATGGATCAGCCTTATGAAATGGAAGCCGAAAAACTGACCGCTCCTTCTACCTCGAATAATAGCAATATCAACTATCATACTCGGGCTCAACAGTGTGCATTGAAACGCTTGTTAGGACACCGGCATATGGATTTTGCACTTCAACTGGATGGATTGATGAGCATGATTGCTAGTGATACCTTGTTGGATTACATGCGCATTTTTTTTATTGGACAGGCAAGGATTTGATGGTAAGGATGACTTCTTCATACACACGCACACGGGGGATGGTACATGTCTGAATATGGGTTTAAAAATTATCATTAACATCTTATATATATATATTTATTGGCAGTGGCACATTCTACAAGCTTTAGAAAAATAAATGACAATGAAGACGATGGACAATTAATACGAAAGGCTTTAGCAGGATGGAGGACAAAGGGATGGACCGATGGGATTAGTATAGAATTAGATGGGATATATTTATTGTTTTATGATTTTTTTTTTTATTACTATAGCTACTCAAAAAAAAAAAAAAAAAAAAAAAAAAAGAGAAATAAAAAAAAAAATAGAAAAACATTCACGCAAATTGATGGGTATTCATTGGGATAAGGATGGTGATCAACAGTACCAGACTGTGCTATCCATGATGGGGGCAGTGGGGTTTTGAGGATCAAAGGAAATCAAATCATCCATGGTAAGATTGTTGTAGAGGTCCATGATATGACAGGCGTTGGCAGGGGCTTGCTGGGGTAGTGTAGAGCAAGAGGAAGAGGAGAGTGGATAGGAAGAAGGGGTATGGTTCAACGTAGTTGAAGCCGGTGTATGTGGGTAGGATGGCAAAGGATAGGACTGATTTTGTGTGGTATCATCATTCATGGGGTAGCTTGATGAAGAAAGCAAACGAGGATGACCATGATCATCACTTGTGTAATCAGGGGTGATCAGCGGAGAAGGATGTTGGGATACAAATGATTGGGGTGGGGGAGGGTTATTGGTTTGTTGGTGAAAATTTGAATATACAGGATATGGGGAATGGTCATACTGATGTTTCCGAGGAGGAGGTGGAAGGGAATGGGTTTGATCAGAAAAGAGAAGCTGGCTGGCTATGTTATTTTGATTAGTAGGTGATATCCAATCTGCCAAGGTGTTACAAGAAAAAGGGTCTAGGGTTGGGAATAAATCATGTTGGGACATAGACTGTGCTGCAAGAGCAGAATCGGGTGGCGGATAGCTAGTAGACGGATGATGTGTCGAATTGTTGTTTGTAATTTTTGCTGAAAATAGATGAGTTGAAGGCAAGGAGGATGATGATGATGGTGAAGATGAAGAGGATGCAGACGATAGAGACGATACAGAAGACGACGATAAAGATATCGGGGTCTTAATTTTAGCAGGAGACGGAGTGTGAATTTGTTCGCATTGTTTTAATTTTTTACGGTTGTCGTTTTGGTGAGAAGCAGAATCATGTGGGAGTGCTCGTTTTGTCTTCGTTTTTCTTGCTTGTTTCTGCTCCTTATTCAAACGAGTCTGTGTAGCCGTTCGGCGTAATTCCATACCAGTATGGTTGAATGGCTGTTCCATGGTCGTTCCAGAAACAGTAGTATAGGAGTTTTGATATGCTGGCGTATAATGAGTGGGGGTGGCTTTATTCATTTGGAGGGATAAGAAAAAATTGCGTTGAGAGTCAAGGTCCGCCTCAATTTGCTGTATTTTGATTTCCAGTTGAGATAAGTTATCTATGAATGGGTCTACGCTCGTTGATTGAGTGTTTCGAGATCGTCTGTTGCTTGGATAGGCACATAGTATACCACCTTGAGTACATCTGGTGCAATTGGGATGCTCACCATCACACCGAACCTGAAAATATAAAAACATTAAAACCCCGGTCCTATTTTGCATTAATTTCGACTTACTTTTTTGTGGTGGCATCTAATGCAAGCAATGGGAGCTCGAGGTCGTTTCATGGATGAATGCATTCTTGTAATGGCATTCCCATTATTATCGACTCGAGTGGAAAGTGAATGACTGTTCTTTGTATTGACCATGATTATTATTGAGAAATAATGAAATTATTGTGAATAAAGAAAAAGAAAAGGAAATCACAAAAAAAAAAAAAAAAAACAGATGTTTTATTCTCTTCTTCTGGGTTGTGAATATTTCAAATGGAAAAAGTAAATTGATCATATGAATGACAAGAACAACGATGTCAAAATGCATAAATCGTTGTTTCAAAAAATAACATATAGAAAAATGCTCCTTATTTCTATTTAAAGATGCCCCTTGATTACCAATGATAGTACGTTCATAAATAATATACCTTTTTTTTTTTTTTTTTTTTTTTTTTTTTTTTTTTTTTTTTTTTTTTTTTTTTTTTTTTTTTGGAGAACTACGCCATCATTATCAGTATAACTTTCCTAATAACTAACGAGTGTCACCAATGATGGAGGTATTTTCTAGCCTATAGTTCACTTGCATTGCGTTATATTGAATAAACTAGGTCTATATCGTGTCTTTAGAATGGAACACAATAATAGCTGTATAATCATTGCTTTAGTTGTAAAGTCAATCTAGTCTGGAGTCAGTGATCACCTGTCAAAAAGGGTCCCACCAAGGGCTAACCAGGCGGAACTTTAATTTTTATTTGAGGACGAAATAGGGCTGTCAGAAGATATTTATCGTTGGCTTCAAGCTCATGCATGAGTCCAATTGTTTCACTGTGAAAAATGGATGACAATAATATAGCGCAAACTAAATTTAAAATTATATAAGACTGATTGCGTGGTTTGCATTGATTACTTTAGACCAGCTAAATAAAAAATCCCCTTTTCCCCGTCAAATTAATCGAAAACGTTACACAACTGTGTGAATTATATAAAAATCACCCATTTTTCTCACCTTGCCCATATCTTTTTTTTTTTATTTTTATTTTTATTTTTATCATTTCTCATTACTATAATCAAGAATCATGCCACTGGTAACAACAAACGATATGAATGTGATCAATTTATTGAAAACAGATGAAATTATTCCTGATGGTAAAGTTGGTCAACAATCCCCTATAGTTAATCAGAGAGATATGATGGTAAAATAGCTCTCTCTCACATGCTTTTTTTTTTTTTTTTTTTTTTTTTACGCTTCCCATCATCGTTATCCTCGACTTGTCCGGACAATATGCACATCATGCGTTTCATTGTCGATGTGTCATAGTTTTTTTGGAAGATGATTTTTCGTCATTATCACCATCACCCTTATTAAAAATCGATTATCCCAATGGAAATGAAGTTCTTTTTGGAAACTCTTTATCTCCATTGGATACTAAGCCATTCCCTGAAGTGAATTTTATTTTATCACCTGATGACGGTCATGACGATGATACAGTGGCTCATTATACTTTGATTATGGTAAAAATTAAACTCCATGGTGAATCATATGTATTCATTTTTTTTTTTTTTTTTTTTTCGATTTAGGCTGATCCAGATGCTCCTTCGAGACAAGATCGAAAATTTGGCTACTGGAGGCATTGGTTGGTGACAAATGTGGTATGTAGCGGCGTTTAAACAAGACTAACTAAACATTTTGAAGTTACATTTGACCGAATTAATGCATTCCGTTTAACAGGTCCCTACAGTTGATACTACCACTAATGCTGCTACCCTTACTATCCGTGCCGGTCAAGATGAACAACACACGCCATATATTGGTCCTGGTCCTGGCCCTGGCACTGGCATACATCGCTATCTTTTCCTTCTTTACAGACAAAAACAAAAACAAGCTTTCCCATCTATGAGTCATTTGGAAAAATCAGACCGCCGTCATTTTGATTTCAAAGACTTTGCAAAAGACCATCAACTTGATCTAGTTGCCTTCAACTATTTCCTTTGCTCATCTGAATGATACATGCTGCACTTCCTTTACTCTTTTCTAATACTAAGTCAAATCAAGTCATTCGTTCTTCGAATAATAAAATCATTTGTTTATTAAAAAAATGAGAGATAGGAGAGGAGAGGAAAGGGGATAGATAAAAGACTAAATCAATTTACAAGAGGGAAATGAAGATAATGTGGGTGATTCAATAAAAAAAAGAATATATACGGTAATAAAGCAATACAAAATAAGTGTGGGTCGAGTGATTGGGGGGGGAGGGGGGGGGAGTCAAATAAAGCTAAGGGAAATAAATAAAATAAGCATAGAAACACCATTAGAAACCGTGGACCTTGATGTTCGCTTTCTTTGCAATGCCTTCCTTGACCAAAAATTCAGCAATTTTCAAACGTTGATCGCCAGAGAGTTGCAAGATTTCACCAAGTTCTTCATCGTCAACCACAGTTCCGTTACAAGCAAATTCCTTTTTGAATACTTTCAAGATTTTCTTGGCATCATAATCTGTGGGGAGTCCTTGAAGGGTCGTCAAAGTCTTTCTGCCGTTTCTTTGTTGAATACGCAAATCTACCAAAATAAAAAGTGTACCAAAATCAGCCCACGATGAAATCATCTTCACTTTGTTTCATTAAAATGTGTGGTAAAAAAAACAAAAACGTACGGAGATAATTGGTAGTTTTGGGTGAGTTTTCTTCTTCAACGTCAGCAAAAGGATCTAATACAAATGCAAATATGTGGTAAGCCAATCGTTCGATTTTTGTAAGAAAAAGAAATGACATCTAAAATAGATAGACTGTCAAAGATGTATCTGATAATAGGTAATTACCAAAAGGGACGTTGAGTTCTTCAATGTTGGACATAAAAATAAGTTGGATTTGAGAAGAAATATTACGAAGAAAAGATAAAAGGCAAAAGAGAAAAGAGAGCCTTTTATATTCAGAAAAAAATCCAAGTGACGACAGTGCCGCAGGTGGCTTGAAGCATTTTCATTGGTCAAATGTTTTGTTAGATCCACCATTAAAATATTTTACATCCCGCCCACGTGAAATATTTATTTTTTTCTCTCCACTTTTTTTTTTTTTTTTTTTTTGGCGCTCTTTCGTTTAGATTATTTTCTTTTCCCTTCATTTTTTCTTCACCATTCAGCTTCTATGGGGCTATGTTGGACTTGGAATAGTATCAGGACTAGTTTAGAGGGGGTTTCAGCTCAGGGATTACAAGATGCATGGGGAAACCCTTTCATTTTGGATCCAGGATTTGGGACCATCGTTAGTTGACTTTTTTAAGTCTTCATTAGCTTGGTTTGTCCATAATTTGTATCAATATCTGAATAAAATATGTTTATTTTTCCTCATCTTAATGAAATAAGTGTCCCGTTAGTCTCTCTCATGTCTTGTACAATAGATTTCTTATGAATCTCGGATCTATGTCTAACTTTTTGGAACCACCATTAGCTTAGTTTAGTGTCAGTTTGTCATAGTTTGTATCTACATCTCAATAAAATATCCCCTTTTTAACATCTTCACTAAAATATGTCTCATTAGTTAGCCTCAATAATCTGTTTTATGTCTTGTACATGAGATCCCTTTGTACTTTCACTTTTGAGATCAGTGTGGACCGTTGTTTTATTTCACTAGAACGTATACCCGCAAGGCCCTTCTCATGCCTCGCACTTTAGATTAGATCTCTTTTTACAGTCTCTGCTTTATAATAGTGCTTATCATTCTTCCTGTTCCCCTTCTAGTCTCCCTCATGCTATGCTCATTAAATCCTTTGTTATAATGAGCCTCTCGTTTTGCATCTTGCATTTACCAATATGCTTCAAATAAATATGTCCTTTATATTAACCATTCTCTGACTCATTAGATAGTATTGATGTGATTACTATGTCTCGTTTATGAGTGTTCTATCATACACTGAGTTTTTAGTCCCCGCCTCCTATGATTATTTCCCCAGGGTCCTATGACCGATCGACAGGTTTAGTCACCTAATATAAAGCGTAGCCTCATTCCTAATTACCCGATTGTATTAATTAACCTAGACCACGCAATGAGTGTAGTCACCTCTATGCTGTAATGCATTTTCCCCTCCTTCCTGGCTGTCACACTGCTAGCCTCTTTGAGTTATCTTTCAATGACCGCTCTATAACACGTAGTTAATGCACCGAACAGACTTTCCATCTTTACAAGCCATTCCCTGAACGACTGATTTAATAGATACAGGATACTTTATATAAATGGTGTCGCTATTTTCTTTCAACATTCATATCAATTAACCAATACTCTGCTGCTAGAGTACCCTCCAGATTGGCATGCTCTATATACCCACTAGCTTTTTTTTTTTTTTTTTTTTTTTTTTTTTTTTTTTTTGAATACGTGAAATATATATATATATATAAACTACAAACTCAACCAGATAAGCTCTACGGAACGCCCACTAAGATGTAAAATGGCAGATCTATCTTATTCTATAAAAATCCACCGTTCAACGACCTCCCTCCCTGACATCCAACATATCCATTTTTTAGAAAGTGTGACTATATTCGAATCCCGCAGATTTTTTTTTTGTTTCTGAGAACATAAAAAATTGCATAATGAAAAAAAAAAAAAAAAAAAAAAAGATTATGATATCTGGAAAATGAGGGCTTGTCAATGGCAATCATTTTATTTTGTCTGTTTGAAGTAGAGTAAATATTACTCATGTATATTTGGTTCAAATTCATGATACACATTCCTCCACAACTCTTGTCCAAGAGCCATCCTTCCCCTTTGACCAATTCAACCTCCTGGTAGTCTCCTTATGCCGCATTGCACTTATCCCATTGAAACTGACCAATCCCATGTCACTGTATTCATCCCACTGGAAGATAGACCCACCACAAACAACCCCAAATTCTTCCTCATGACTCACGAAGCATTTAAAACCCATATTCATCCTCACTACCTATTTCCCCACCATAAAATACACAAAAACATAAAGTATAAGTCAACATTTCAATAATAAAGTCTATGTAATTTGATATTCTGCATGATATATGTTTGTGTTTATTTAAAAAAAATATATGTGACGAGTATAATGCCCCAGGGTAGAATGGTAAATAAAAGGTACAGAAGAAATATAAAAAAAAAGGCAGGGGATAAGTAAAAGGTGTGTGTAAATAAAGATTGTGAGCGCGAATGTGAGTGTGATTGTGGAAGTGAGTGTGTGGCATGGAAGGGGAGATAATTACTACTTTTTGGCCGGGGACTGTCCATCCAAATCATCCTCAGGAGCCCGCTTCAAAGTGTTCGCTTCTGTTGTTTCATTGGCTGTGGTTGTTATCGTTGCAGTTGTTGCAGATTCGTCCCCATTTGTTGGTGATGATGGTTCCTGTGAAGCTAGTGGACTGGACACTACGGCTGTTGTTGGGGTCGATGCTGGAGTAAAAACTGGTGCTGTGGCTGTGAGAGTTGTGGCAGTAGCAACAGGAGAAGAAGGAGGAGGAGTGGCGATGCTAGGGGCTGTGGTAGTTGTAGAAGTTGTTGGTTGTGTGGTTGTGACACCTGCTGTAGAATTTTTGTCGTTTTTGTCATCTTGAGGATGTGGAGATGATGTCGAGTCCTTGAGCTTTTGTTGTAATGCCGTCACTTCCTTTTTCAATTTTTCATTTTTGTTGGTCGTCATCGATTGCATTGCTTTCATCCTTCCTATTTCTACTTGTAGCGAGGATGCTTCTTCGGTTTTCGTCGTCAACTGTTGTTTAACTTGTTCGATTTCCGACTTGATAGCTTCCAATTGTGCTGTCAGGTCAGCCTTAGTTTGTTTCAACGGTTCTACTTCCGCAGTGAGGGCTCTCTATTATAATAGTAAATGAATTGGTATCAATATTCAGCAATACATCTTCTTATGTCCATTTGTAAAACATATATAATCATTGTATACCTTTTCTGCGTTTAGTTGTCTAGCCTTGTTCAGCAGGTTGTTATACTTAGTCTATTAATACAAATAGTGAATTCAATAATGAGTCCCAGGGCCAACTTTGATTCATGTTGTACTTACAGAAAGGGCTGAATGATCATCTTTTTGCTTCTTGAGGGCTTCTTCCAATTCCTTAACTTTTTCAGAGACATCAGATTTTTCTTGTTC
The DNA here is from genome assembly GCA_002105175.1 of Absidia repens. Lineage (NCBI taxonomy): Eukaryota > Fungi > Mucoromycota > Mucoromycetes > Mucorales > Cunninghamellaceae > Absidia > Absidia repens. The sequence continues at coordinate 780,824 of MCGE01000017.1, forward strand.
TTTCTGTTGTTCCTTTTGTTGTTGAGTTTGCTGCTCTTTCTGGGCTTTGACCTATTTATAATATATAATATATAAATATATATGAGCACAAGCTAAATTAACAGATCACTGATTCTCTGGTCTTACCGTTGTTTCAAGGTCGCTAACCTTCTTCCTGTAGTCCAGAGCTAATTTACCACGGTGATTTGCCTTTTTGTTATAAAAAATTGACATGAATTGTTAACAAGCTTTGAGTGTTTTCCTTCGTTTTTTTCCTCGATGACTTACCAAATCAGAAGCTTTCTTGAGTTGTTCTTCAGTCTGGCTAGCCTGCGTGACAATATCCTGATATTTATTCTCCAGTGCTTCGAGTGCATTCGTTTTTTCTTCCACTTGCACCTTTGCTGTCTCCAATTCCGCCTTAAGTCGTTCGAGTTCTTCTGGATCCGTTTTCTATATAATTATATATAAGCTGAGTGAGTTATCATCCGCCATATATACGCCAGTTCACTTACGTTGTGCTTGGACAATAAAAGGTTGCTACGTGCAGTCCATGCGGCTTGTTTGGCTTCCAAAGTTTGGACTAGCTCCTTGGTTTGTTTCAATTCGTGTTCCAATCCCTGAGCCTTCACTATAAGTCAATGTATTTTTTATAAACAAAAGGATAGAGCAAGTGAGTCGATAGCTAAATAATTCAACTTTCTTCTAATGTTCCTTACATGTCAGAGGCTCCACTTCAGCTTCCTTTGTAGAGATGAGGGATTCCAATTGGGCAACACGATCCTTTAATTGCTCTACATTGTTCCGTAAAGAGGCATTGCTTTCCTTGTACAGTGCTGCATCAGTCCTAGCATCCTTGATACCTTGTAGCTGTTTCTTCGCAGTGTCCTCTTTTTCAGCACGCACAGCTTCCAAAAGAGCACGGGTTGTTGATAGTTGATGTTGTACAAATTCGAGATCGGACTCCACGCGGCTGACTCGTTGCTGGGCGTCAGAATAACGGGCTTGCCAAATATCTTTTTCACGGCGTAGAGATGCACTAACGTCCCGAAGTTGTTGAGTAGCGTTTTCAGCGAGATTTGTCACCAATTCAGAGTCCACAGAGTTTGGTGTCGTTCGCAGTTCATTTATCTTGGAAAGTAATTCCTGGATGGTGGCCGATAACGATTCTTGTTGTTTCTGGGATTCTTCCAACCTAATATATAAATTTGTGAGATATATATTCGAACAGTTTTTATTTTTTAATTTTTAATATTACCTTAATTTCATATCATTCTGGGTGGTTTCCAACTGTTCCCTTTGGTTTCGGTATGAAAGTTCAGCTGAACGGATTCGTTCTTGTGCACCCAAAACTTCTGATTTAGAGGTTGAGATATCCATATTTAAGCGGTTGACTTCATCACGCAAAGTAGCAATGGTATCGGCATCCTGAGTACGAGAAGACATTTCAGCTTGGTATCTTTCTTCGCTTTGTTGTAGATGTTGTACATTGGTGTCGAGTTCGGCTTGCAGTTCGGTGATTTGGCTTGACAATGTCACAACCTTTGACTGGAGTTGATCATTTTCTTGCTCAAGTATTGCCTTGGTCGATTCCCATTGTTGTTCATCTCGAGAATGGATTGCCTTCGTTTCCTTTTGTTCGTTGAGTATATTTTCCAAATCCACTTGCATATTGTCCACCTTTTGATTACTTGCTGCCAAATCATCAGAGAGTTTGTCGATTCGGATTTGCGATTCGGTAGCGAATGTATTGTATTCTTGTGTGATTCTGTTGACTGTTGCATCTGCGTCGGCAAGTCGTTCCTTGAATTCAAAGAGATCCTTCTTCAAAGAAACCACTTGATTGTTGGCGTCAGTCAGTTGTTTGCTTTGATCAGAGAGTGTTTCATTCGAAGGAGTGTTTCTTGTAGATCCTGTAATGTCTGCACCACCATCACCTGCCAGTCCTTGTGTGCTTTGAAGTGTTTCCATAAGCTTTGTTTGTGCGATAATTCGATCTTGATTGGCTGTCGCTAGCTGTTTTTCCAATTCCAAATAGGTTGTCTTCAATTGCTTGAGTTCTCCGCTGGTGGTTTGATACTTGTCCTTCCATTCACGCTGGTCAATAGCTTGATACCCACGAAGTTCCTTTTCTTTTGATGCCAGAGTGTCACGGATATGCTGAAGTTCACGAGAAAGTCGTTCGTTATGCTGTTTGAGTTCCTCCACGAGATGAGTGGTGCCACTTGTTGAACTTCCTAGACTATCGTTCATATTTTGCAGTAAGGTCGTAAGGTTCATCCGTTCATTGGCCAATTCCTTGTTTTCGATCAGGAGACGTTGGTAGCTGGCATCACTGGCATTGAGTTGTGCAGTAATAGATGAATTTTCAGAGCGTAGGTTTTCGACTTGTCGTGTGATATTCATGATTTCATTGTTGAAGCTGAGGACACGACTTTCCAGATCACCAATATGGCCTTCCCGAGCAGTAGCACGTCGCCGAAGATCATCAATTTCAGTTTGGCGGGAATTTGATACTTGCAGAACACTAATGTTGCGTTGTCTGAGTTCATTGATTTCCACCATTGACCGATTGTAGTTTTGCTGGGATACCACGGCTTCAGCGGTCATACTTTGAACGCGTTCCTGGAGGTTGTGTATTTCCGGTTCCATTTCTTGCTTGTAGGCTTCAAAGTCGTTCAATAGTTCATGATACTTTTGTTCAGATAGTTTCTGGTCTTCTTGGGCGGCACCAAAAGATGAGGAAGTAATAGAGTGCAAAGTTGTGTTTGGTATTTGCTTGAGTAGTTGTTCACGTTCAGCTGTGACTTTGGATAATCTATGTGAAATAATAATAGACAAGTGTCAAAAACTATCCTTATAGTTAAAAGTTCATTTGATCGATTTAAAAATTTACCTGGATTCCAAGACTTGTAATTTTTCATTTTGGTCACGAATAAGAGATGCAGATTTTGAAGATGAATCAGTAAGAAGAGAGTGGTTGTCCTTGGCTTGAATGGCGTAAGAATCGACTTCTGCTGTTTTCGCTTTCAGTTGTGTAGATAAATGGCGGACTTCGGTCATGAGTTCTTGATTGCGCACTTGTAAGTCAGAGATGTCTTTGAATATGGTTTGTTCATGGCTGAGTGTGGATGGTATACATGCGTTTCCAAGTAAATCACTGGCTTCTTGCACTTCTTCTGGCAGCGTTCCATATTGAGATTCCACATGTCGTAACAAATAGCGAAGTTGGTAAGTTGTATCGCCCAATGAAGCTTCCAGATCATCGTTTGTGTGTTCCAATTTGCCAACCTTATCGTTCAATTCTGATATCTACAAAAGAGAATACAACAATAATTAAAAATATATCTATTTTTGTCACTTGTTATTTACTTACCTCTTGAGCAGTGGAAGATTTCAATTTTTCGAATTCTTCAGTAGCAGAACCATGAATGGCACATTCGGAGCGCAGTTGATCCAATTCAGATTCCAGTCGATCATGATATTGCTGTTGGCTATCCCGTTCACGTATGAGTTGCTTATTGACAATGGTGAGTTCATCGTTTATTGCTGTCAATCGTGTAGTTGTATCACGAAGTTGGAAAAAGTCGCTGTAAATGTCATCCCAATGCCGACCGGTACTTTCGTATTGCTTCATCATCTTCAAGAGATTGCCACTAAGAATAGGAGAGGTCGCAGTAGTGTCGGATGAGCATGCTGTCGGTGTGGTGTCTGGTGAATTTTTGTCATCTAACAGTTGATCAAGACTGCTGCGCGTCACCTGAATACGATCCAATGCTTCGGTAAGTTGGTCTTGTAAAGCTTTGTTGTCTTGTTGTAATTTTGTTTGATCAGAGGCTGCTTTTTGTTGAATGATTTGCAAATCTGCTGAGAAATTGGCGATTTTTTCTTCGGCTTCCAATCGTTGCTTTTCGTAGATCGCAATCAGGTCGGTGTGGTTTTTCTTGGTGGCAATTCGATTTGTTTCAAGCTTTTGGTGCCGATCTTCCGCGGTCCTCGCCCTTTCATTTGCACATTCCAAATCAGTCTTGAGTTTTGCCAATTCTTGTCGAAGTTCATGTACAGTTGCAGATAGAGAATCCCGTTCATTTTCCAAGAAGTTCTTTTGAGATATATAATGTTCCCGTTCACGTTGCTAAAACAAACAAACAAACAAAAAAAAAAAAAAAAAAAAAAAAACAGTTCGTCAGAATTATCATTTCCTCCCAAGATTTCCTATCTTATAATTTACCTTGGACTGACTTTGGAGTCTGATTTCACTTTCAGCAGCAAGAAGAGCTTGTCTAGTTCTTTCTTCATTCTTCATCAAATTGTTGAGTCGTAAATGTAAATCGTTCACTTGAACCTAACATTAAAAATACGTTAAGTAAAATGTCTGGTGTGACGCTCAATCTTTCCTTACCTTCAAAGTTTCGTTTTGGTAATGTTCTGCATCCTTATCGGTTTGGATCATGATGTTTTTCATATACTTTTCTTTGTTTTCTTGAGAGAGTTTTGCATTTTCAGCTAAAATGAGTACCCAAAAAAAAAAAAAAAAAAATCAGATTGAGCTATTGGTACCACTTAAAAAGACTTACAGCGGAGAAGTGCAAGAGACTGTCGAAGGTCGCTCACCAAAGACACCGATTCATGCTTGTTGTTGGTAATATCCACCATCTTATTTTCTACCGCTTCTTTTTCACGCTGATTGGCAGCAGCCGTCTTCTGTGATTCTTCCAAAAGGGTCTGTGTTCGTTCGAGTTCGTTGCCTAAAAATAGCGTAGTATTTAGTCATCTTTTCGTATAATTCATCAAGTCAAGGGACGACAATAACAGAACTTACGCGATTCTTGTTCACGTTTAAACAGGTCATCATATTTTGCTTTCAAAGAGTAATATTCTGTTGTGAGTGTTTCCGAAGATAGATCTGTGAAGAAAGAAACGTAATTCAGTGAGTTGTCAATATTTGCTTTCGGTTGGCTTCACCCGACTGGTATGTGTTTACCTTTGAGGAGTGACTCTGTCTGAGACAACCCGTAAGCTTCCATATTCGTTTTAACGTCAATAAAAATACGTATATGAAAGTAAAAAAGAAAAACGGTGAATGGAAAAAAATGAAAGAACGGAAAAGAAATAAATCCCCTTTTCGTGACTCGCCCATGTCGCAGATATTTGAATTGGAAGCCCGACTCTCAATTCGAAGAATTAAAATTTTATGGGCGCTTAATTTCGCTTTTGCTGAAAAAACAATGAAGGTATTAATTACAGGTGCTTCTGGACTACTCGGTAGAGCTACTGTACGTAACTTTAAAGCTGCTGGGCATTCAGGTAAGAATTTATTTACATATTCTGAAGTTGTCTTATCGAACAATTTCGTTCTTTGGATATTTTCCCATAGTGGTCGGAACTGCATATAGTCGAGTCACTGATGAACTTGTCAAGGTAATATAAAAAGAATCACTTTCAATTATTACCGATATTGACTGTTTATCGAATATAGCTTGATCTTCTTAACAGCAACGAAGTCGAACACCTACTCAATAGTGTTCAACCTGAAGGTAAGTAATTGGTAAAAGAAGCGACGCGTTTCCAATGAGCGGTTTACATGATGTATTCTTTCTTTATGATATATAGTTATCGTCCATTGCGCTGCTGAACGCCGACCTGATGTTGCTGAAAAGGATCACCAAGGAACTTTAAAGGTATGGTTCAAATTATCTTTGGATATCTACTATTAGTGCTCACTTTCTATTATCAACGATAGCTCAATGCTAAAGTTCCAGGCGATTTGGCGAAGTATGCAAAGGCTCATCATATCACTCTCATATACATAAGTACTGATTATGTATTTGATGGGACAAGTCCTCCATATGAAGTCAACGATCAACCTGCGCCGCTCAACTTCTACGGAGAATCCAAGCTCGCCGGTGAACAAGCCATTCGTGAAATGGATCCTAAAGCTATCATTCTCCGTGTGCCCATTTTGTAAGTTTACGAACTATTACAGTAACACAGATCGCTCATGATATTATATATATAGGTACGGCGATGTGCAATTTAATGGTGAATCGGCTGTCAATCTATTGGTGGACGCAGTTAAGGATCATGCCAAGCCTACTGATATGGATAACTATTGTCTCCGGTATCCCACGAATGGTAAATAAATGATGTTGATTTATATTTATTTGTACATTATAATTGTATTTTAACTGAAATTTATTCTTTTCATTAGTGGATGATGTTGGCAGAGTCATCAGGGACATAGCAGGTAAGATAAAATTAACTCCGCGGTCTTCCGCATATTAAACAACAATATACTCACCTATTTGCTTTGATTCGTTTATTCATCCTACGTAGAAAAAGGCAAGACTATTGAAGGTACCTACCATTTCTCTGCTGGAGAAATGCTCACCAAGTACGATATGTGTGGTAAGTCGAAACATTCTCTCGTGAAAGACGGAACTCACGTTTTTCTTACTATATCTTTTCAATAGGTATTTTTGCGGACCTATTAAAATTGCCCATGGATCACCTCCAACCACAGAACTCCATTTCTTCTTCTGCTTCTGCGTCAAGACCGAAGGACTGTCATTTATCGACCGCTCGATTGCAAGCGGACGGCATTGATGTTTCATTTGTGCCCTTCCGATCTTGGTTCCAAACCCATTTCGCGTCGTAGTTTAGTTATCCTCACTTATCATTACTGTCTTTCTCCCGCTATTTAGCCCCCATTTATTTAGTATTTTATTATCCTTTTCAAGTTTTTAGATTAAATAAACTTATTGATGCTCCTCTGGAGCTTTGAAAAATCATAGATTTACCCGGAATCTTTTTTTTTAAGTGGGTTTTGGTGTGGTGAGATTAGATGTCATTGGCTCTTTAAAATTTTATTGAAAGATGCTTGACGCTTAAATAATCATGCTTGACATTAAGCGGATTGCATATTTTTTGTATGTGTGGAAACAAAAACCTTCGAGATGGTAAAGAACATATAAAAAAGAATAAAAAGGGACAACATCAATTACAGGGACCTTTTGGCTGGTGGCCTATATGATATATAAGCTGTGACATTCATATATGATATTTTACCAGTGTGTGAAAATAAAATAAGGAGTGAATTTGCTTGATAGCAGGCAACAAATCTAAGGTGGAGAAAGGGTGTGACAATTACTGCAAGAGGTAACGGAGATGAAGGCTATCGGGACTTGTATGTAGTAAAACTCAGGGATAAAAAATCAAGGCACCTATAACTAAACGTCGTATGAATACAAGCACTTGCTGCGATGGAAAAACTAGCAGTAAATGTTGTTCAATAGTATTCCACAATGATCGTATACCTAAAATATTGTACACTCTCATGAGTAATATTATCGAAGCTAGTTGATATATGGTAGCTTGGAACGAGCAAGCACTCGACATATAGAACAATTTTACAGCAGTTAATACCGTACACGCTAGGGCAGCATAACTCCTTTTTTTTTTTTTTTTGTATATCGCTGCCCAACAATCAGAATCGTGGATTCCTTAAAGTAAAGCAACCATCATAATACCCATCCTCTTTTAAAATAGACTTCCACTCATCAATGAAGAGCTCCAGCACATACTATATAATAAAAAAAGTGTTTATATCATATGGTATTTTATTGAATCATAATGTGGTCTGAAGAGTCATCAACACAGTATAAAGAAATCTAAAGGTGAATGCAGTAGGAAGATTAATAGGACACTTCATTTAAGCAAATAAAAGTGACATATTTTATTGAGATATAGACACAAGTTTCGACCAACTAACACTAAACTAATCTGATGAAGACTCCAAAAAGTCAACTATGATGGCCTCAAATCATAAATCCAAAATGAAAGGGTTTCCCCATGCATCTTGTAATCCCTAATCTGAATCCCCTTCTAAACTAGTCCTGATACTAATCTAAGATTTCCATAACCTCAAAGAAGTCGAATGGCGAAGAAAAAATAAGAAGGAAAAAAGAAAGAGAGCGCGAAAAATAAAAATTCCATGTGGGCGGGATTTAAAACATTTCTAACGTCTGCATTTTTTTTTTTTTTTGTCGCTGACTTGGTAGACACTAAAAAGGAAACCCCAAATCAACAGTTTTGTATTTTTATTCTAACATCACACCATGTAAGATCACATCATGGCGGTTATCTTCTAATGAACGCAATTTTCACCGCTTAGCATCAGCGGTACGATGACTTTGGACCATAATATGGAGCAACGTGGCACATGTCAGCTAAGCACTGTACTGTGCTGAAGAATAGTTATGATAAACCAGTACTATATGATCCTGCTGGACATTTTTTGCCCTAGAATGCCAGCAAGCAATTGACTGTCGTGAGTGTCTCAAGAGAAAATGTACTTGCACTCGGAGTATAAAAGATTACCATTTTACATGCATTATTTTACCTTACATCATATCTACCTTGCAGCAAAATACAGTGACTTTCTACGTTTGTATTCCACACACACACACACACATACACGCACACAGCTTGCTACAGCTTACTGAAATACACTACAGCTCCAATAAAATATGTGTCCTTTTTTGAAATCCGTCCTTACTGTATTGAATAAAACGATGATACATATGTCTAACTTTTTTTTCCTTTTTTTTTTTATTTTTATGTAGGATGGCGCTTGAAACAACTTCATCCTTCGCCCTCTCTTTTTATAATTGAAGCATACGTTTTAATAGAATATGATTAGGTGCCTCTGCTAATTTTACTTGGGTAGCCCTTTGAATCTCAAATTATATTAATCTACATTACGTCCTGATTTTGAATATGTGAGTATAGCCGCTTAAAAAGATTGAGGCTTGTGTATGTGTGTAGTGATCATTAATACGGAAACAAAAATAATTCAAGAAAGGAATATAATGACAGAAAAATGTTTTGTAAAAGATTGAATTTTTTTTTCGAGGTATGTAAAAGTAAAAAAGAATATCATATTGGGTATTTATTTATTTTTTTGTTATCTCCGTCACACGTTGTATTCTTGGTAGACTGGCTTTTGGGACAAACGTCGGTTTCTACAAATCACCAAAACTATAGTAGTATTATCAGTAAAGTCTGCAGTTTATTTCATTTTTTTGGCATATCATGTCAATAATAAAAGTTGTTCTAAACACACCATCCCATTCCAATATTTCCAATCACACACAAATACAAATATTAAGGTGGGGAAGACAAAAATTGATTTATTTGATAAATTGAATTGAGTTACATAAAAAATAAAAAAAAAAAGGGAAAAGGAAAATAATAGCTAATAAATGACAAAACCAAATAAATATACATAAAACTGGTACAATACTAAACTAATTGGCCATATATAAAGCATGATTTTCTAGGCCGTGAGAGGGAATAGATAAGGACCTGGCATGCTTTTTGCTGATTCCTTCAATATCACCAAGTTCTGGGGCTGAGGGCAGTTGCTGTTGGGCAGCATAACTGGAGTTGTGATTTGCCAGGCTAAATGGGTCAGTGATTCGCCGCGTTTGGGGAGGCACAGTAGTACCAGTTGCACCAGCAAGGCTAGGTAAAGATGGGGTCTTAATCCAATTTCCTTTTTCGCTGATAGGTGAAGCTGTCAATTGGTGGTGCTGATAATACGTTGAAGGAGTAGCAACGTCAGGTAAGCTTGGTAGACTTGAGATAGATGCCGGACGGATCGGAAGCTTTGGGGGGCAAGACGATGAAGCGCTAGATATTGTTGATAAAGTGGTACAGGATAGCTGACTTTCGCTTGACAAAGAAGGCAAGGAGGACGAAGAGAATCTGTCATCTTTCATGGTGGCTGTAGTGGTGCCAATTGTAATCGGCAGTTCGAGTTCCACAATACTTGCTGATAATATGCCCGTCGTGGTGCTACCGTCATCGGTACATACTATGCGTTTCCCCCAAGAACAGACCACATCTTTGGCAATATCACGTTTTCGTAGCGTTGCCGTTGCTTTGTCCAATAAATTGCTTGTTTCCACGTCGATGACAGCCTTAATTCGATAAGAGATCTGTAGGGGTGACATGTTGGTCTGCAAAGTTGGCGATGTTTGATCTGGGACGGTAATATGACAGTTGGCAGTTGCTGAAAAGTCGTCGATGTCACAAATCAAAGGGAGGATAATCTCAGATAACACCAGAGTATTGACTGTTCTTCCAGTTTTGCTTGTTGACGTTTCCATATTGGTGATTCGTTCAAGTTGGATTTGAATTCCATGCATTTGTTTTACAGGAGCAATATGTTGAACATGGACAGATATCGGGATGCTGTGACCTAGAGTCAAAAAAACAAAATTAATATATGTGCTCATGCATACGCTATTCAATTCATATTAATATTTACCTTCCAAAAAACATGATGTAGGTATCGTTAATTTACAATGCACTGGAATATTCGCGTCGTTTTTGATCCATTTCGCTGCTTTATTTTTTCCGGTTACGTCTTTGGGTAGTATCGCCCTGAATTCTTTTTCATTTGATATTGGTGACTTGTACATGATGCTGTTGGCTGAAATACGTTCCAGTACACATATCTCCATGGATACCTTAGGATGCAAAGAGAGGGGCAAATCCTCCATTTCATGGACCGCCTTTAACTTGTATATTATTTGACCTGGTAGCGCCTAGCCCACCCACATAATACATGCATAACATGAGCACAACGAAAAATAAAAATAAAAACCAGGAAGCAGAGATAAAAGTCAATATCATTTTGTCTACAAGTATGTTCGTACTTACTTTGTCTTTTAGCGTTGATGGAATATTGGCGGGTATGGGAATGGAAAAGGACACATAATCGTTATTGGGGATGACCAGAGGACAAGGCGAGACAATGACCTTGAATAATTTTATGGTAGGTGACCGTCCAATACTGACGGTGTGAGGCTGAAAAGTGCAAGATAGATGTATATCCAAACGAGAAGTAGCTAGCAAATCGCTATTGTACGGTATTCGCACACCACCTAACCCCCCCCCGAAGTAAAGAAGTTTTATTAAGTGCATGTAGAATGAAAATGCTGGAATCAAGGTAAACATTTACCTTGAATACAATCGCCACCAAAATAGACACCTTTCGTCATATTAGAATTATTTAGTTCGATGATCAGTTTATACTTGTCAATAAAGGAATCATCAGCAAAAAGGGTGTTGGTAGTAAAAGCGGTCGCCATAATACATAAAAGTAAGAAAGAAAGAAAGAAAGAAAGAAATAAATAAAGAAAAAAAGAAAGAAAGAAAGAGGGAACAAAAGTAACAACAACAACAAAAAAGGAGGAAAAATAGACTCCGACCATCATGCGGAAGACGAGGATTTTTTAAACTACTGTATTTCATTCATAAGGTAAGAATATCATATAAAAGATTAATTTACTAAGGGGCCAGATGAGAATTATTTCTAGATATATACATCAATTATATCAATAGTGGCGACACTGGAAAACCTGTTTCATATTTATTTATTTATTTGCCTTTTAGACAAGGTAATGCCTAGTGATACGCTGGATCGCCGCAATCAATAAATTGTGTAACTTCATTCATTTGGTTTTTTCTGCATGTGTATTTATTCTATATGATGACCCAAACAGATGAATAAATGAATTATTCAATCAATAGTGGTGTATAAATACTTTTTATCTCGCGACTTACTTGGAGTAGTACGTGCTTGGAGATATAAAATAACATGATAGATTTATGATATTAAGACATCTACGAGTCAATCTAAATTTGACAAGGAGGATTATGTATGATGTAAGACGTCACCAAACGAGTCCCTGGGAATTTTTATGTTTTCCACCTTGGCATTCGTCTGTTTTGAATTTTGCCATTATCGCGTATCGTTGATATCAAAGATCGAGTCAAGTCAATTGAATAAGAGGAGCAACAGGGGAATGGACGTGAGGATAGTTAGCCTTTGGAACTTGTTAAAGACGGGCAGAGTGTGCTTGCCGGCATACCTAAAGGAGCCATGGATCTCTAGAACATAAATCAGATAAATACAAAATAGCATACATATGACTAATACTGTCGATTGATTATCCTGCCTTTTCAATGATATCCATATACTGTAGAACGTTTCCTAGGTAGATCTAAAAATCCATAGTAATATACCTTGCATTCACTGATGATTGTTTGTCTTTAACGACAACGCTGTGGTTGTGAGCAAGGATCGACAATAATGAGTAACGGTTGATGTTAGGAATTGCCCACACGTTCCACCCTACTGGCGACTTTAATGTTTTATAGCAAATGCCATTTTACTCATACCATATTCAAGGCAATTTATATGTTGACTAACATGAATGATACAGTAGGAATGGTGCCATATTTTGTATCAAGTGCTCCAGGACTGCCGATCGGGGTCTCCTCCCGGAAAAAGTAAACATGGTGAGTTAGAAAGAAAGTGTTTGATGGGACACTAATAAAGCAAATACAATTGCGACATTTCTCATTATCTGATGCATTAGAAGATAGTTGATAAAATAGACATATTTTATTGCAACATATTGGATATATATAAAAATGAAGACACAGGGTTCATTGTAAGCAAGAGATCTGGTGGAGACAGCATGAGGGCGACTAACATGAGATTTGAAGAATGGTCAAAACTAATCTAAAACGACAATTGTAAAAAGGAATCTAATATATTGTACAAGTCATGAGAAGTACTAAAGGGATCTCTGATCTTCAAACACAACAAGGATCAGCGGAGGATGGTAGTAAAACCGGATCTATTGCACAAAGACATGAAAGAGACTACTGTGACACTTTTCATTGAGACATATTTTATTCAAATGCAGACACGAACAATGGACATACTAAGACTAAACTTTGCTAATGAAGACTTTCATAAGCCAACTAAAGGCGCCCTCGGATCTTAGATCCAAAATGAAAGGTTTTACCCATGCATCTTGTCATCCCTAAACTGAAAGCACTTCTAACTATTCCTGACAGTAATCTATGACCACCGGAAGCTCAAAGAAGTTGAATAGTGGAAGAAAAAAATAAAATGAAAGAGCGAATAAATAAAAATATTTTTCACGTGGGCGGGAGTTGAAATATTTTCTGTGACCTTTTGCTGAATTGCAGTTCTGACCAGGATAACGATCGAATTTCCTTTTTGCCAAATGGAAACACGCACACCATCTGTCTTGTGCATTACTTATATAAGTTTTTCTCATTCATTTTTGACACTATCTATAATAGGTATTTAGGATTCACCGACCCTCTTCTTCGATTTGTAAAAATATAGATCAAAGAAGAATGGGTAACTTGGACAACCTTTTTCATATTCTTGCATCGCTTTCGGCTCAAATATCGAACTGCGAAAAAATCGGTATCTGGAATTTGACATAGAACGCTTTACTCGATTTTTCATTACCGTTTCGTTCGGCGACCGTTAAGTTGTACGAGTTATGTTTATGAATAAAGTTGTGGTATGGTAAGGAGACACAGCATGGAAAAATTATAGAAGACACACATTTCTAGTATCAGAAAATAAAAACAAAAGCAATCACATAAAAATAGAAAACTAGCTATTTTATTAAACAAGATAAAAATGGGCAATTTGTAGCAAAATTATTGCTTCTTTCAGTATCTTGATACTTGTCACATTGTGACGGTGTTTCAATAAAAATGATATGTTCTAATCAGTTTGCCTTGCTCTGGTTCTGGCGATATATACACATATATATCTGCACTCGGCTAGTGGGGACAATTTTTTTTATTGGATAGGCCCTTTTGCATGATTTTTGTTTTTATCGAGCATGTTGGTTGTCCACCTTTCTTTTTGTACTATTATTATTATTTTCCGCGAGCCTCCAACCCATATTCTAGCTTCCTCACCTAATATTATTTTTTGTGTGTTTCGAGTTCGTTATATCGAGTTGATAGATACGCATAAAAAGGTTTATAAACTGCAAATCCACATCCCCCTGTGACTCACCGGGCAACTCAAAGGTAAATTAATGCCATGCTGACATTTTTTTTTCTCTCCTCGTGGATTGCAGTTGTCTATTTGTCATATTATCTCACTAGAACACTGATGTATACTAGCAGTATAATCTTAATTTATTTTTATTATCTTTATCTTTAATTTATTTTACATATAGTTTTGGTGGGTGTGTGTACGTTATCATTCTCATTTTTTTTAGACTTGTCAAAAATCAAAACACCGGTTCTGTCACTCACTACAGTGTTTAAAGTTTCAATTGAGGCGAAGTGCAATTTTTTATGGACAATGGAAGCTAAAATTTATTTTTTACCCTTCCCAATTTATTTTTTTCCCCATCCCAATATTATGATACCACCTGTCTTAATTTATTTTACCTTCGTCTCAATTTAAAGTTAATAAACTGCAGGATGAAGCTGTGACTTGCTGTGTATCTAACCAACTCGGCCCAATGAAAGCGGGTGCTGAATTTTCATTTGGGGTCAAAAACAAAAAAATTTGTTGTTTTTTGTTTTCTTCCACAGACGAACATCAAATTTAAAAAAAAAGGCTAGAAAGGCTCACCCATTTTTTTTAAAAAAAAAATATTATTTGACTGTATTCCTATCCACTCCCCACTCTTTCTTCCTTCCTTTTTTTATTTTATTCATATATATATTCATTATTACAATGTCCTTTGCTGCGACTAGACTACTGACTCGTCGTTTGGCGACGGCTGCTCGACCTTTATCATTCAAGCCCAATTCTACCCAGTACACCAAACCCATGTGGCGCTCCATGGCTACCGCTGTCAACCAACAACAACAAAACAGTGCCGTCACCACCATCACCGAAGATAAAGAATTTGGTAGTTGTAAGTAAAAGGTTTCAACTATCTATCAGGCGTTGGTGTTACAAAAAAAAAGACATGACAACTGACCCGATCCCATTTCTTTTTCTCTTATTTTTATAGCTTTTGAAGGCGAAGAAGAAACCAAGCTTCGCAACTTTACAGTGAACTTCGGTCCTCAACATCCTGCTGCTCACGGTGTGTTACGTTTGATTTTGGAATTGAACGGTGAAGAAATTGTCCGTGCCGATCCTCATATTGGTCTCCTTCATCGTGGCACCGAAAAGTTGATTGAATATAAGACCTATCTTCAAGCGTTACCTTATTTTGATCGTCTTGATTATGTCTCCATGATGACCAACGAACAAGCCTACTCATTAGCGGTGGAAAAATTGCTCAACGTCGAAGTGCCTGAACGTGCCAAGTATATCCGTACCCTGTTTGGCGAAATCACCCGAATCCTCAATCACATCATGTCTGTCACCTCTCACGCGATGGATGTTGGTGCTTTGACTCCATTCTTGTGGATGTTTGAAGAACGTGAAAAGTTGATGGAATTCTATGAACGCGTATCAGGTGCTCGTCTCCATTCTGCCTATGTTCGCCCTGGCGGTGTTGCTTTGGATCTTCCTATGGGTTTGTTGGACGATATTCAAGAATGGGCTCTCCAATACGGTGATCGTATTGACGAAATGGAAGAAATGCTTTCTGGCAACCGTATCTGGAAGGTGCGTACCGAAAATATTGGTGTGGTCACAGTGCAAGAAGCTATGGACTGGGGATTCTCCGGTGTTCTTGTGCGTGGCTCTGGTATCAAGTGGGATATTCGCAAAAACAACCCTTATGATGCTTACGACAAGGTCGAATTCGATGTGCCCGTGGGTCAAAATGGTGATTGTTATGATAGATACTTGTGTCGTACCGAAGAAATGCGCCAATCTCTCCGTATCATCTCTCAATGTGTCAACGATATCCCTGAAGGTCCCGTCAAGGTCGATGACTGGAAGATCGCTCCTCCCCCTCGCTCGGCTATGAAGGAAAACATGGAAGCTTTGATCCATCATTTCAAACTCTACTCGGAAGGTTACTCGGTGCCTGCTGGTGAAACCTATACTGTCATTGAAGCTCCCAAGGGTGAATTCGGTGTCTTTTTGGTGTCTGATGGCTCTAACCGACCCTACAGATGCAAGATCAAGGCCCCTGGTTTTGCCCATCTTCAAGGTTCTGACTTTATGTCTCGTGGCCATTTACTTCCCGACATGGTTGCTCTCATTGGTACCATGGTAAGAAATAATCAAAAGATTAGAAAAAAAAAAGAAGGTGGTAAGTTGAAGATAAGTTGGATACTGACTATATTTTTTATAGGATATTGTGTTTGGTGAAGTCGATCGATAAATGCACATCCTCTTCTCCCTTTATATATTTTAGAAACCATTCATCTTGTTACTCTCTCCTATCCTCATCCCCTTTCTACCATAGTATTATTTTTTCCCTTCAAACAGCAATTCCTTTGAATAAACAATTTATCTTTTTTACTATATATGCAATGATGATAACGTTTTGATACGATGATATTTGTAGTGGTCCACATAAGCATAAAAAGACAAAATATTACATTAAAACAATAGCCTAGCTCTTTATTTGTAATGATGGCAATAAAATAAAAGGGATAGTGTAATCGTGTGTAGGTGGGTGCTATATAAAAATAAAACTATTGATCCGATGTGATATATAATATCATATTTGTAGTGACTCAACAAGTATAAAATGGCAAAAGACCATAGTAAAATAATAATCTAGTTTTTTATTTGTAATGATGGCAATAAAATAAAAAAGAGATAGTGTCGGTGTGTGTAGGTAGGTTCGAAGAGTGTGGTTGTGTGGGTGCTATATGAAAAAAAATTGTGAAGAATGCATAAATAGGGGATGTAAATGCTACTAAAGTGCTAATCTAAAACAATTCAGCGTTGGCGGGGAATTCAAAGACAACATCCTTGCCAGTCAACTTTCTGTAGACAGAGGAGAAAGTGTCGAGCTTGTATTCCAAAGAGGTAGCATCCTTGGTGTCCAAAAAGCACTTGATGGTCTTGGAACCGTCAACCTTGACACGGGTACGCTTACCAATGATTTCAGTGGGGTAGACAAGATCTTCGAGAACAGCATCGTGCACAGCGGTCAAAGTACGAGAACGAGGACGGGGTTGCTTGGGGTTTTCGTGACGGCTGGGCTTCTTGAGGATACGGCGTTGAGCAACGAAGACGACATGACGGTCGGAAAACTTCTTTTCCAATTCACGGGTCAAACTACAAAGAGGAGAAAAAAGTGTTAAAGTTTCCCGTATTTCTTAGACCGATATAATAGATATATCCCTTACCGTTGTTGGATCTTGTGGAAGGCCTTTTGTTGAGGGACGGGAACAAAGACAATGATAGCCTTCTTTCCGGCACCGAGTTCGACCTGTCAAACAAAAAGCAGAACAAAAGAGGACAATCATCAATCACCTATTTTCAGGTACACACATACATCAAGTCTAACACCACTATTTTACCCATTATGACTTACTTCCTTAGCACCAGTGATGTTGAGAGGACGTAATTCCTTCTTCAATTCAGGCACAGAGCTTTCGAGGTCGAGAATAGCTTGTCCAATGGTGATTTCGAATTCATCGATGGGCTTGGCACCTGCGATCTTAACAATCTTGCTAGCCATAATATCTATGTCAATAAAAAAAAGATAAAATGATATTCAGTAACTGGTTCATTTTCAAGCGCAGGAAAGTTATACATGTACAATGCATTTGTTGTGAACGAGGTTGATGAAGATTGTCAAATGAATTAAAGGGAAATAATAATTCGGCTGTCGAATACGTTAGATATTAGTATTATATGAAGCAGTTGATATTTCCGATGGTATTGATAAATGGATGTGGATGGATGGGTGGATGGATGGATGGATGGATGGATGGATGGATGGATGGATATTGATCATGCTGATGGACAAGGAGTAGGATCCGGTCGATGATGAATGAATTGTGCGCTACCAATAAACTTCGTATCTTTTTCGTATCGATCCATCTATTGGTAAATATACTTCATCCGTCTATATATTGTTGATAATCCAGTGCAATGCATATGTACACGTATAAACTTTCCAGTTCTTTGACCTATTGGGTAAGTACTTACAATGGAGTAAAAGGAAAGAAAAAGTAAAATCACAAGGTCCCACGATAAAAATCAGACACCCCCCCCCCATAAATTCAAATACCGCCTTGCAGCATGAAAAATGATTTTTTTTTATTATTTTATAGAGGCTATATACAAAAGATGATAAACATAATAATGAAGAATTCGGTAAGCTAAAAGATAGATGGGGGAAAGAGAATAATATAAGCTATAACTAAATGTAAGTATATCTATCTACCAAAATGTTTCTTAAAGAAGGGATGATGAGTGCTTGATCCAGATTTACTACCGCCCCGACCATGACTAGTGAATTGTCCACCAGAGTTGCGTGAATATTCAAGGTAAGCCATATTGTCACCACCAGCCAAAGTTTTCGTTGTTGTTACTTGTCGTCGCACCAACCCATTCTTGTTCTTGGCGGCCACTCGTTTATCAGTAATCATTCCAACATCATCAGTGATGTTCAAATCTTCTTCCTTCATATCAGTCTATCAAAATAAAATAAGAACTGCAGGTTAAAAACAAAGGTATTGAATAGTTTGTTTTGTTTGCTTTACCTCGTTAGCCAATAGCACTGACTTCAAAAGATCCATCTGTTCTTGTTTTGTCTTGAATACCAGATCGGGTTCATCTTCCATGCCTTCCAAATTTGTGATCACCTTGAACGCATAACCTTGATCGATCAAAAATTGTTGGCGCTTTGTAGAATAGTACATTTCTTGTGTGTCCCGAGACACCAGTGAGTAGAAGAAAGCGTTGAATCCTTCATCATTTCTTCGTTTCGCACGCAGAATTCGTCCCAGTCTTTGAGCTTCTTGACGTCGAGAGCCATAATGTGATGAGATTTGAATAAGACAAGTTGCTTCTGGCAAATCAATACTTGTATCCCCGACCTGCGAAATATAATAGATGTGTGAGATTATAAAATGATATATGGTCCTAAATATAGCAATATGTATATGTATATGCATTCTATTTATACCTTTGACAAGAAGATTGTGTTGACGGCTGGATTGTATTGAAAATTTTGTAGAATGCGCATACGTTCCTGCTGCCCAGTTCCACCATAGATATAAGGTTTTCCGAGTTTCTTTGCATATTCCTGTACAATAAAATCAAATGTTAGTTATCTTTCACTAAATCAGTTCTAATAACTGACACTCGACAACGTACCACTAGCGCATAAACATTGTCAGAGAAAACAATAATTTTGTCACCGCGTCCTTCATGGTATTGAATCAAATATTGGCAAGCTTGAAATTTCTTGGGATTCATCACATACAAGAGTGTTCGTTTTCGAGTATTTTCATAAAGATACTCCTTGTAGAATTCAGGAGTCATAGAGCACCATACTTCAGCACACTATAATGAGCAAAAAAAAAAAAAAAAAAAGGAGAGGATACTCAGTATTCCTCCCTCCATGGAAAACGGTGCGATCAACTTACCTGCACATTGGCAATATGGCCTTTATTGGCTAGATCCAACCAGTTGGCTTCATACAGCTTGGGGCCAATCAAAAAGTTCAAATCATCAATCTTTTCGTCTTCACGGACCAAGGTCGCTATAAAAGAAGATAATGTGCATAATTCATTCATTAGTAATATGTTTATCTCACCATCACGGATTTTCTTTTTTCACCTGTAAGACCAAGTTTTGCGTGAGCGGCAATAGTTGTAACTACAGTTCGAAACATATTGGCAGGTACCACGTGCACTTCATCCAATAACAAAAAGCCCCATTCGCGAGATTCCAGAAAGTCCATCATTTTTTGGGCATCATAGGATCGTTTGCGCTTATTTGCCACCATAGAGTAGGTTGATATAACAATACCAGAAGCACCGGAAAACTATAAAAAAAAGTTAAGGATCAGTGAGATGAAATTTAAATACTTTAGTTAACCTTTTTCATACCTTCTCTTTGCAATCAGAAGTAAACACGGCAATTTGATTTTCCTTGATGTTACTCCATTGTAAGAATTGTTGTTTCCATTGCATGACAGACACGCTAAAATAATAAATTTATGGTAAATCTTCCAACATCAACCTATTCAAATATGTTTTCCACTTACGAAGAAGTACACAGGACCAAACAGCTTTTCTTGATAGTACAGGCAGCAGTAATACCAACTAATGTTTTACCAGCACCACAAGGTAGCACAATAATGCCAGATCGTGCGCGTCCATTACCAAACATCTTTGATAAACTTTTTTCTTGATAAGGCCGAATCACAGTGGTGGGTTTCAGATCAATTTCTAAATTCGCGTTGATGGTGTCGTTTCTAAAATCGTATTCTTCCAGCATGGGGTAATCAATATCATTGCATCGTTTCTTGACAGTCTATAAGAATATCAGAATAGGTAAGTAATCATGCTTGTACTGAGTCGATGTTAATGTAAACCGTGTTCCTACTAACCTCTACATGATCGGCGGCAATTTCGAAGGCATGGACTTTTTGGCCTTCAATGTCGTCATCTTCTTCATCTTCCTTGTCGATTCGCACTACAGCGCCAAATAAGAGCTCATCTTCTTTTCTACGAGCTTCCGCTTCGATTTCCTTGCCAGTGAGTTCTTTGTCATCGGTCGTTCCTTCCTTGTTTTTGTTCTTGATACCGGGTATATTCAGATCCTTGCCTGTAGGTTTGCTGTTGACCAATAATGCGGCAGAGTTCATCGAATTGTTGTTATTGTTGTTTGCTGCTGTCATGACACTTGGTGGTCCACTAATAATTTGGTCATTGTCGTCACGTATCACGCGTCCAGTATTAATCACACCATCTTTCAGTAGCATTTGGAGAGTTTCGGGATGAGAGGATTCTACGAAGTATCGATTGTGTTTCAGAACCAGCTTGACCTTGCCATAGGAGAGAGTGCATTGTCGAATAAATTGAATGATAGAGTCAGGCACAGGTACCTTGGATAAACGATTCAGCACTTCAATAATGTCCTCGGTTTCCAGTCCCACAGATACAGCAGCATACAGGGAATAAGGTGTCAGTTTGTATTCTTGAATATGTGCAGGCCTATCGATAAAAATAAAGGCAATAAATATACATGTATATATAATTTATGTATGCGTTTAGTTCATAGTACTGGTTTGATATCCTAATTTTGTTACTCACCGACTAACAGGTTCGCTGATAGCAACCAAGAAATCTTGAGCTTGTTCGGCAATGGGAGAGAAGCCTTCTAAAATAATGTGGCCATCCTCCGGACTAATCCATAAAGGTCTTGAGTTATGATCTGGTTTGAGGGATAAGTATGTGTAGTCTTCTTTCCCAAATATGTGGGAGATAAAGTCAGGTTTGTCACCATCAAGATCCTGGTGAAGTGAGTTCAAACTGGCAATGTCAAGGTTCGCATTACGAGGCACTATTGTATATACAAGAAGATGAATATCAAGCTAATATGAGTTATTATAGTACAATATTTGTAGATCGTATAATGCTACTGGTTACGAATCACCTACCATGTAGTTTGAGTTGAAGTTTGGCTTCCAACTGAACATCGTCGTCTTCTTCGTCACTATTAGTGTCTATAAATAATACGTAAATAAGCAAAACGTAAGTATATGAGAAACATAGAAGCATGATATAACAGTGTCTTTGTCGCTCACCTTCTATCTTTCGCTTGCTCATTATTGATATAAAACAAGTAAAGGAAACCAAGTCTAAGGAGCCAAAAAAAAAAAAAACGAAATGCTCTCTCATTTTGGATTGTTTTTCAATAACCGCAGTAAAATCTCTGATTGGCTGATTTAATTCCAGAGCGGATTGGTGGAATGCCGTCACATCACCACTTTTTATTTTTTATTTTCTTCAATAAACGCGGTGGACAATATATTTTTCTTTTCATATTATCTTTTCATAAAATCATGGATGCCAAGGACTTTGAAGTAAGTTGGATTCATTCAAACAATATATATAATTACCTTGATAATGTTACTCATATTTTCTTTGTCTCGTTATTTGACTAGGTTGCGAATCCTCCTACCGATGGCATATCTGCCATGGATTTCTCTCCACAAGCCGATTACTTGGCCGCATCTTCCTGGGATAATCAAGTATGAATCCATTGTTTTCTAGAAAAATAAAAACTATATATAGAAACTACTGTGCTTGAATTACTTACACAACTTCTCTTTCTCGCTAAAAAAAATAAATAAATAAAAAAAAAAAAATAGGTCCGTATTTACGAAGTGCAACAGTCAGGTAATACCGTTCCTAAAGCTGCTTATTCTCACGAAGGACCTGCATTGGATGTTACTTGGAGCAAGGTAATAATTTATAGAATAGGGGAGGGGAATACATTTGCAGCAAGGAAGAAGTTTTTATTTATGTGCTGTTTTTTATGCATGTATATATTATATTGAATTGACTCTTTGCTGCTGCGCTTATCAATAGGATGGTACAAAGCTAGTTTCTGGTGGCGCTGACAAGGCTGGGCGACTATTTGATGTCAGTACTGGACAAAGCAGCCAAATTGCTGAACATAGTGAACCAATCAAGTGTGTCAAATTTCTCGATCAAGGACAAAATATTGTGGCAACTGGCAGCTGGGACAAGACGTTAAAATACTGGGATTTGCGGTCTCCTCAGCCCATTGGTACTGTACAACTTCCCGAAAGATGCTATAGTATGGATTCATTTGGTCCTTTGCTAGTGGTTGGAACTGCTGACAAACATATTACAATCTTTGACTTGAGCAACCCTACTACCATTTTCAAGGTTTGTTAAGATACACCAAGTCGGGTGTGCATTGTACTGGCGGGGCTTATGTATCATACTGAATTTTTTTTTTATAGCAAACTACTTCACCTCTCAAATGGCAAACAAGATGTGTAGCATGCTTTACAAGTGGAAAGGGCTACGCTGTTGGATCTATTGAAGGTCGCGTTGGTATTCAATATATTGATGATAAGGAAAGCTCGTAAGTAACTTTATTTTATTAGTGGAAACTTCAATATCAGTATTAATGCTAACCCTTTTTTTTGGGGGGTGGATATTGGGTCGGGGGATCGATAATTTAGGAAAAACTTCTCATTCAAATGCCACCGTGATGAAAACAAGAATATTTTCTCGGTCAACGCGCTCAGCTTCCATCCTACATATGGAACGTTCTCGACTGCTGGCTCGGATGGCACTGTCAGCTTCTGGGATAAGGATTCGAAACAACGCTTAAAGGCCTTCTCCAATGTCAATGGCACCATACCTTGTACTGCCTTCAACCGAACTGGGAACATCTTTGCATATGCAGTTAGTTATGACTGGTCTAAGGTAAGCAAGAAAATGTTGATGCGTTGTGTTACGAGAATCAATAGGGAAATTCAAGTTTTATCTTTTATTTAATAGGGATACAAATTTGCAAATCCATCAAATCCAAACAAAATATTTTTACATGCTGTACGTGACGAAGATATTAAGCCTAGAGGTGCCAAGAAACGATAGATTCTGGTGCCGTTCCCTTTCACTTGACTCTTTATGTTATCCACCACACCTATCATTTCATCCATCCAATTTTTAGTTTTTATGTTGTTTCAAATGACTTTCTTTTGCTATCTTTCTACCTTTTTATTATTTCTACATTGCCCATATCATATCCATATAGTTTAGTTTATTTTATCTTCCCGCTTCTCCATTAGTTTTTTTTTTTTTTTTTTATGAATGAAATAAACAATGAATTATATTCTACCTTATTTACGGATACTTTTTATTGAACTTAACTTTATTTCTTGGAGTTTCAAAAGGGCTACAGATATGGACTAGAAAGATCTTCATTGTCGTCATGTCATTCTATTACCATATATGTATGATACACAGGTTGGTGATTGCAATGATGATGATGGTTGTAGTCATGAATTATTATTGTTAGTGATGTAAGGACTTGTTTACTCGACGGAAAATAAATTATCAAGTACCAACGCCACTGGTTGAAAGTATAATTGATCCCATAAAATTATGCTTTATCTTGTTATTTGTCTTATTGGTCTCTCTTTTCTGTGTGTGTGTGTGTGTGTATTTTCTTCTTTTGCATCATTAACTCATTAGTACTTGTTTGATCATTTATAATATTGCCTTCCAGCTATTGATTATGTCTCGTGATAGGCGATGTTGGAATGCAATTAAAACCCCAAAGCAAGGCATTGATCGGCGATTAAAATTCTACATCATTATATAAACTTAATTGGCTACTCTATTTTTTTCCCTCTTTCTTTCCTTTTTGTAAATTATTTTCCCTTTCCCCTTTTTTTGACTCTCTCTCTCTCTCTCCTTTTACTTTATCCCTGTCTTTTTCTCTCTCTTTTTTTTTTTTTTTTTGTTTTTGTTTACTATCATGTCTGCACCAGTGAAGGACATGTCAGAATGCACTTCACTTCTTGACAGAAGAAGGTCAAGTTTTAACGATGCAACTCAGTACAATACTTTGAACATTCCAATCCCTCGTACTTCCTCTACCTTGACTTCTCTCAATCAATATGATAACAACTCTGCCCCTGCCACATTTTTGACACCTTCACGCCCTGAAACTCCAACTACACGGTATCATTTATTCAACAAAAGAAATGGATTTTACGATGAAGATAGACACGACTTGATGAAGGAAAACACTGGTGTACGAGTTTGGAGCGATTCTTACTCAAGTATAGGTATGAAAAAAAAATCAGACAAAGAAAATAAATGGTAAAAGCAAAGTGGATTGACCAGCAAACTCATATTTCATTGAAATAGACTGGATCCATGATCGTATCAAAGATGGTGTACGTTTGCGCAAACTTAGAAATCTACCTGGCCTCCGTGGACAATGGATAAAGGCCAAAGACGCATCGCAGGCATGGATTCTTGTTATTCTTATTGGTATTGCTGTGGCTGGTATTGCTTGGGCTATTGATGTGGTGCAAGAATGGATGTCTGATTTAAAGGTGGGCTACTGCTCAACGAACTGGCAATACAATCACCAATTTTGCTGTTGGGGTTTAGAAGGTAAGAACCATTATTACGATAAGACGTTTGATTTATTGTTGCTTACACTTTATTTTGTTTTGCTGACAATAGAACACCAAACATGCAGTGCCTGGATTACTTGGCCTGAATATTTTGGTGTCCAAAGCGAATCATCGAGTTACTATACCGCTATGGTTTCCTATACTGCCGTTGGGGTAAGTTTTTGTAATCTTTATTATCAAGTCAAAAAGCCAAACTCAAACTTTAATGTTGTGATTATAGTTACTGTGCTCCGGGGTAGCTGCCCTTATGGTTAAATATTCTGCTGAAAAAGTTACCGTCCGCGTGCCTTCCAATCCAAAACCTTTTTCCAAGTCCCCTTCTACGACCTCCTTTCCACATGACAATGTGACCACGGGGATACCCATCAATGCTTATCATGAACACCAGCAAGACTATCATGACAAATCATCAAAGACGGAAGAAACCAAGATGATGTTTTACAGTGCGGGCTCTGGTATACCCGAAGTCAAAGTGATACTAGGTGGTTTTGTGATCAAAGGCTTTCTTGGAATCAAGACTCTTATTGTAAAAAGTATTGGCAACGTAAGTTTAAGAGTTGAATGCAAAATGACCTCTTCCTCTATCTTTTTTTTTTTGTGTTACACATCCGAACATAATTTGCTCATTTTCTTCTTTGTGTCGACTTAGATTTTCTCAACATCTGCTGGTCTAACTTGCGGAAAAGAAGGTCCTTTTGTACACTTGGCATGCTCTGTAGGAAATATCTTCTGTCGATTCTTCCCAAAATTCAACAAGAACGAAAGTAATTAAATGAAAACAAAACAGAAAGCTTGTAGTAGGGAGGAAGTACATTTGATCCCATGACACAGGGCTGTCCATTCCCCGCTTTTTACTGATGTCATTTTTTTTTCTTTTTGGTAGGTAAACGAAGAGAAATTTTATCTGCCGCTGCCGCTGCTGGTGTGTCTGTGGCATTTGGTGCTCCGATCGGTGGTGTCTTATTCAGGTAAAGAAAAAAACTTGCAATCGTAGTATATTCACTCATGTTTACTTATATTGATTTAGTTTGGAAGAAGTCAGCTATTACTTTCCAATCAAAACTATGATCCGAAGTTATTGTTGCGCTATGGTTGCTGCTACGGTGCTAAAGGTAAAAAGAAATTATAAGCTTGCATGATCAGTCACAATATCCACTAATGAAATAACATAATACTTTTTGTAGATCTGCAATCCTTTTGGCACTGGAAAAATCGTCTTGTATCAAGTGGTTTATGACAAAGAGTACCACGTGTTTGAACTATTTCCGTTTTGTTATGTGGTGTTTTTGCGGTATGTCATTGATAAACAAATCATCATGGGACGAAAAATGACTACTACTTATCTATTCATACTTTATTTTGATTTAGGGATTCTTTGGTGCTTTTGTGACGTACTACAATATCCGATTCCAACACTTCCGAAAAAACTCCATTGTCGGCAAGTATCCCATTACTGAGGTGTTATGTATTATGGTTCTCACTGCCGTTGCGTGCTTTTGGAATCCTTTTGCACGGTAAGGCTAAAACATTTGCTCTGAATGGGAATTCTACAAAATAACTAAAAACTTTTTTTTTTCATTTTATTACTATATAGACTAAGCCTCAATGAATTTGTCGCCAATCTATTTTCGGAATGCTCTCCCACCAATGACAATGCTGGACTCTGTGCGTAAGTTTATAAGAAGCGTGATATGTTGATGATGATGATGACGATTATTAGTTCTAAAACAGAATTACCCGTTTTATATTTTAGGCAAACATCTGATGAAATCCCTCGCCTATTGTATCTACTTTGACTGCGTTGGTCATCAAGATGGGATTGACGGTGATTACCTTCGGCTGCGCTGTTCCGGGTGGCATATTCTTACCGGCTCTGATTATTGGCGCAGCTACCGGGCGTATCATTGGATTGATCATGCAGTACCTAACATTGAACTACTCTTACATGTGGCCATTCAATGCTTGCGCAAGCGATCTTTCATCTGGAGGCGAATGCGTGATACCAGGTGTTTATGCGATGGTCGGTGCTGCTGCATGTCTTGCTGGTGTTACAAGAACGACGGGTAAGAAACGGCCCAAAAACAATCAAATTCTAACCATGTGATCTAAATTACTCTCTTTTATTATAGTGTCATTGGTGGTAATCATGTTTGAACTCACTTATTCTATCACATATGCTGTTGTAAGTAAAAGAAAAGAAAAAAATTTGACACACAAACATACCTGTTGCGGTTCCGAGCTCATCATATTCTTTTTATCATAAATAGCCAATTATGATCGCAGTCATGGTAAACATAACACGACAAAATTATTGAATGTATTGACTAACTGAGTTTTTTGTTTTTTAAATTACACCAACATTCGCAGGTCGCCAAATGGGTAGCAGATGCCATATTCGAGGAAGGAATATACGATCTCTTGATTGACTTGAAAGGACTGCCCTACTTGGAAGCACGCAAGGAATATGCACATACACTCACAATACCGGAACTGACCGAACATCTCTCAACCATTGATTTGGACCACCCAGTGACTGTTGGAGCCCTGAAAACCAAACTTAGTATCAATGCATCCCGGGGATATGGTGAAGATGGTGGATTCCCTTTACTCTCTAGTGGCAATATTTTACAAGGATATATTGCAAGTCATGAATTGTCACATGCCATCGATCAACTTGCCCGAAACTTTGAATCAAGTCCTTTCCCTCTTACGGATCAAGATTTGGACGATACTCCTTGTTATTTCCGCCGCGTTGGACAGCAATATCATTTTGTGCCAAATAACACTGGGGACGATACACTACAGAATACTGGCGGCGGCATTGCTATGATCTTCCCTTTCCAGCAACAACTACAACAGGACGATGAAGATGAACAAGTCAGTGGTATGAGCCCTATCAATGATCTATCTCAATATGTGGACCAGGCGCCATTGACAATCAACCAAAATGCTTCCATGGAATTACTTATGGAGATGTTTATCAAGCTGGGTGCTCGGTATGTTTGTGTCACTCATTCCAATGGCCATTACCTTGGTATCGTCCACAAGAGACGTCTACTTGCTTACCTGAAGGAAATCGAAGGGCACGATTAAACAAGACTGACGATAGTGCTGTTTTAGTTTAGACAATATAAACTGTAGACTAGATATTGTGTTTTATGTTGTCCCCTTTTTATTATTTATACATTATACACATATTAGGACATATTTTTGTAAAATGTGATTTATACCCTTCTTTATTTGTTTTTTACTTTATTTTATTTTTATAGTATATATATATATATATACAATAAACGTTATAGCGCTTCAATGGTGTGCTTTTGAAATGCAAAATGGATTCAAATAGAAAATTTAAAGGAAATGTTGATTGTAGTGCATGTTGGGGGGATGATTATGGATCGAATTAGCTATACTGATCATGATAGGATAAAACAGGGAGTATAATACGATCAGGGCAGGGTAATTAGGTAGGCCGTTCTAATTATATTTGTCTAGGTTATAATTGGCACAAAAATTACACAGAATACCGCTTTAAGGTCTCTAAGATCGACGTAACTCTTACTACAGATCGTCCAAAATGTGTCCGTAGAACAAATGACAATTTTATGTCACAGTTGCAAGGCTGTAGATTGTGCAGAAGACGCTGGATCTCAATTAAATTACACTACTGCAGGAGGACTTGCTCCTTCGATTTTTTTTTTCAGGAGTCTCTCGACGTACGATCATTTATCCCTTCTCCAGCCTCATCTAAAATATAGTATTTCTCTACGACATCATTTCTGTATCTACTACCGCATACATTGTATTGATCCTCGGGACGCACTATAATATTTATGAACCCTGGTATTCAAAGGATGCTCAATCTGTAATATCATAGAACAGTAAGAGACAGAACGAAAAGTAAGTATGAAAGGGTTTTATTTCGAAATAATATTTCACGTAATCAAAAACATAAGTAAAAATAGGGGTATATATAATCTATATTTACATATGATAAGAAAAATAATTGAGGATAATGAGGGGGGGGGCAAAGGCCATAAACATTGTTAATAAAAAGTTGGGTATCAAATGCAGTAGCTTTATTAAAATTGTTGTTCGGGTGGGTACAGTATGTTGGTATGCGACTGGTTGAAGCATAATGATAAGTGCTAAACTATTGGGACGATGCTAAAAGATTTCTAGGACGCATGAAGCAGCCCAATGGGGATCTGGAGATCTCCCATTCAGTTTAACAATAGTTCAACCACTCATTTAAATGAGTGGTTGAAATAAAGGTTGAACATACATGCTTTTAGAGAGAACAAAGATTTATATTTTATTGAAGTACAACAATAGCCAATACTAATCTAATGGAGGGATGGTAAAAAGGGATCTGTTATAGAAGACATGACGGAGACAATGGGATAATTTCATCGAATTATATAAAAAGAGACATATTTTATTCAGTGGAAGATACAAAAACTATTGTACAAACTAAAACTAAAACTAAACCAAGTTAATGAATGAAGGCTCCAAAAAGCCAACTAAGAATGGTCTCAAATCCTGAATCCAAAGCGAAAAGGTTTCCCCATGCATCTTGTAATCTCTGAGCTGAAAACCCTTCTAAACTAGTCCTAACACTGATCCAAGTCCAACATAATTCCTAGAGGCAACAATTATGTAGAGAGAGAGAGAGAGAGAGAGAGAGAGAGAGAGAGAGAGAGAGAGAGAGAGAGAGAGAGAGAGAGAGAGAGAGAGAGAGAGAGAGAGAGAGAGAGAGAGAGAGAGAGAGAGAGAGAGAGAGAGAGAGAGAGAGAGAGAGAGAGAGAGAGAGAAAGAAAGAGAGAAAAAAAAAAAAAAAAAAAAAAAAAAAAGTGAGCGAAAATAAATATACACGTGGGCGGAATGTGAAATATGTTTTGTGGCGCCTCGCAGTTTGACCATTTCGATGAAAAAACGAAAAGATTCCAGCGATCACTCTCCTGCTATACATAACATTACCACGCACATCAGAATATCATTTCCTCACAACGACGATGTGGTTTTGTTTTCCCGTTGATATCGGTTTTGTGGGTCTCTACAGTACGTACAGTACCCAGTCATTTTTTATCAAAATATGTAAAAAGAGACATATTTTATTCAGGTGTAGATACATGTTACTCCAAACCATCACTAAACTATGGCTATTGCAAATTATAAATTTAAAATGATAGAGTTTCCCTATGTGGTTTGAAAATCCATGGTTCAACTACCTACTAATCCTACAACTTACTATGATAATAACGTCTGCTAACAGCAAGCAATCATGCAACCGGAGTGTGAATCAATAAAACGCTAAATCACAATCGTAATACATATCACAAACTATACAACAATATTTAAAAGTTACTTTTGAAATACGTATCCCTGAGTCCTTCTGGTGCTCCTTTGCACGCGCTGAAGGGAAAAAAAAGTTGTTGTTTTTTTTTTATTTTATTTTTTTTATTTTACTTTTGGTATGAGTTGAGCTACATATTGTCAGTAAGCGACGTAGCGAAACTATATTCCCAGTGACCTCTCTAGTTGGAGTATTACGTCTTTATGTACTCATTGAGACAGCTTAACCATACACCAGTATTTTTCGGGTAAAAATTCACTAGTGTTTGCCAAAAAAAAAAGTTTCAAATCAAAGCCTATGCTTGCTGTTCTACATGTGTACCAGTTACGCTATGTGGAAACCCTGTATTAACTTTATTGAAATTCACTTTTATATCATGTTTTCCTCGGATGAGCAATAAAAGACATAATAGGATTATTTTAATCCTCAGGCTATGTAAATTAATATATTATCACACAAAACGTTCTGTTGCAAAAATATTTCGATTCGTATCACCTAAAAAGCAATCATGGGCAAACATTTGATGAGTTACCGTTGGTATCACTATATTTCAACACACCATACAAATAATAGCGACAAATAATACAGTAGATGATAAAACGTGATTTTTTATTAAATAATGATTTGAGTATAAAATAAAATGGCAGATAAAATATAATGATTAGTGTAACAAAAATATTCATAAAATGGGTCAAAAATTAAATAAGTAAACTAATAAGACTAAATAAACCATATAAGACGAAATCTAACATGTCGAGGAAGAGGAGAGAAATGCGACGATGGGACTAGCTATGATTTTTTGGTAACACCGGTGCATCCATTCATAAACAGATGTTCAGCCAATGAGTGTTCATGTTGATCCATTCTAGTTATATTGTCAAACCCACCCAACGATTTAGAGCCCACAAACAAGTTGGGAAAGGTAGATTGGCCAGATAGCTCCTTCAGCGCTTGCTTCATTAGTGTACCGTCTTGTAAATGATCCACTTCGACAACATATAACTGCTGTCCAACACAATACTGATTCAATAGCTGCTTTGCACCACGACAATATGGACTAAAAAAAAAAAAAAAAAAAAAAAAAAAAAAAAAAAAGAGATTCTGTTCAGCTTTGCTCCACACCCTTTTCTAGACATTTCCTCTTCTAAATATAATCTTACCAGTATGACTTGCTGTAGAGAACTACGGCGTGTTTGTTTATTGTATGCTGTATCCATGATTTTTGAGGGTGTGTCAATGCCAAGATATATAGACTGGGTTGTAAATCAATGTCCAAAGGTTGTAAAAATCGCGCCCATCTACCAGCTTTGGCATCATTCAAATAGGTTGCAATTGATCGAGGTCGAATACGTTCTAGTCCACGTGTGACGGCAATCACAGTATAATCAGGAGCAAATGCAGTTGGTGGAGTCGCAGTGATAAGGTGAGTGTAGCGGGCGGTCAAAAAGTCGTCTAATGTTGAGTGGGATTCATTTTTACTATAAGACCATTTCGGATAAGAGAGTTGGCCAAACCGAGAAGCACCTGTCATTGCAGTTTTGACATCCATATGAATTGAAATTGCCGTATTACCGTTGTCATTCCGTTGCAGTTTATGTAAAGTTGATAACGCCTCACCACCTGGATAATTGAGCTGAGATATCTTGAGTAATAGGGTTGTCAAAAACAGGGAAAAGAACACGCCACCAGAGATACCCATAATCAATATTGCTTTCACCGTATTGCTTTGACGATGTCCAGTTGCTTTGATCCATGTTTTTGAGACAGTGTTGGCTGCTGCTGCTGTAAATACGGGGATGACATACATGATAAATCGCCATTCCTTATGGGGCAGCAAGGAGAAGACTACGATGTAAGAGATCATAGGCAATAGTAACTGCCTCGTCCTTGAATCCAATACCAAAGATATGATAGCCAACGGGTAAGAAATCATCAACAAACGAGGTAAAAATTGGGTGATATATGCGTGATAGGGAAGGACACCCCATTCTGAGCTTTTGTTCAAAATTGCATTGAAGTAGAAGACCTTGCCTTCAGGCCATAACCATGTTTGCCAAAACCAAGAATCCACAATGACAGACAAAACAAGACCAGGGAGAGCACCTTTCAATAGGGATACGGTTCCATCAAACCAGTCCAGAGAACGATATATCACGATTTCGTAAAACATCAAAATCACCAAAAGAATCCCAACTTCAAATCGAAAGATGACACCCCCCACAGAGAGATAGTAGATCATATGACGCAAATGGTAAGTACGATCAGAAGTGGCGGCCATGCTTTTTATCCAATGGGAAAACCCAAGTAGAACCAGGGGTAAAGCAAAGGTATTCGGTAGAGTTCGAGTTGACCAGAAGACAAGATGGAATTGACAGCAACAAAGTAAAATGAAAAAGCGCGCCGCCAAAGGACCATACAAAAAGCCAACCGACGTCTGAAACTTGGCTAAAGAAAAGCACACACACGCACCAAGAGCAAGGCGTGCAACGACTTGTTCAGCAAAAAGATCTAACGTACAAAAGAAAGATACGGGCCATAAGATCAGTTTTGTCAAGGTGGCAATAAAAAGTGCGCCAATGAAGGATCGAGGTACAACACCCGGAAATTCCAAATGATCATAGAGAGTGAGATTAGTGTTGTGATGGAGAATATCGTGAATGGCTTGAAGGTTGAAGCTTTCTTCCACCTTTGTGTATGGACAGGATATACAGTGAATAAGGATAAAACCATATAACACAAGTACAAGCTTCATAACAATAAGAGATGACTTAAAGGGGACAATAAGCGCGTTTTTGGTCAACGAAAAGGAATAAGGCAGAAAAAAAAAAAAGAGGGTAAAAAAAATGTAGGTGATACATAAGGAGGAGTAGAGAGGAGTTTGAAAAATAGGAGAGAAAAAGGACATAATTGTTGGTGAGCCTTTTCCCTTCTGCTACTTTTTATTCTTTTACCTAACACATTTTATCTATTTTCTCCCCCAGTCCTCTCCTTTTTTTATTATTATTATTATTTATTATTTATTATTATATTTATTTATACACAACCAATATATACCTCTCTTCTTCTCCTCTTCAATACCAATACATCACACTTTCTCCTCTACCTCTTTTATATACCCCTCCCTACCCTTCATACGATGAAAGATGGTTTCCGAAGGTTTGAAATAGAACCTTTGGAAGATACTCTGGACTTTATGGGTCCTACTCAGTCGTCAGACTCGGTCAAACTTTTGGAAGGTACTGTACGATTATCTTTATCAAGACCAACAAAAATTCGCAGTATGGTGGTCAAGTTTAAAGGTTTTGGACGTGTCAGTATCAAGGGGAAATCCAACACTAACGTCAGTATCTTCACACCCATGCTACCAAAACTCAAGTGCTCTATTGTTGGCAAGTCTTTACTTCCTATGGGTGACCATACTATTCCATGGAGCATCGAAATACCCAACATCTATCCGCCGAGTTTACTTGTGAAACGAGCTACTATATTTTATTTGGTTGAGGTGGTGATATCTTTTGCTTTGGCCAAATCTATTACTGCTGAACACCCTATCACTCTACGTAGACATTTACTTCCATGTGTGGAACTGGCACCTTTGGTGGAAACGAAGCTTTATGAACATACTGTACCTGCAAAATTCCATTATGAAATTGAAGCTCCTCAAATCATTTGCCTGGATCAACTCCTTGTGCCTTTTGCAGTGAAATATTTGTGTATCGCCAATCAAAAAGCGGTGCAATCCATTCGGACGCAACTGACCCAGATCGAACTTTATAGGTAACCAATATATGTTATTGATATCGTTGATTGTTTTACTGACTAATGCGTAATGCAATACTTTTTATCAATTAAAATTATAGAATTCAATCAGTGTCTAAGACGGATGCCAACTTGACTCAAGCACCTATGGATGTCTACAATTTGGAGAAGAAAGTGTTGGATTGCAAACAACGTCGTGATTATGCCAAATTCGTTAAACGGACCATTCCTGCCCTGATTCATTCCGTTGACCAAACACGCTCATCTGCATGGAAACAACCTATTGTATTACGGCACAAGCTCCACCAATTTTTACAATCCACTTATGATTCACCCTTGGTATCTATTCATCATCAACTTGAAGTCACATTCCAATTCGATCACCGTTTTGAAGATATCAGAGCCAAAATACCCATTATCATTGCATCGATTCCTACATCTTCATCATCCAATATCTCACTGCTACAGCAACCGCAACAGCAGCAACAACAACACATATCATTATCATCTGATTCTGGTGCTGACTCAAAATATCCTTTTGAAACTATCACTCGTTTTGAAAGTATGTCGGTAGTACCTGAACAAAATGGCCGGCCTCCTCGTTGCCCTTCCGGCGACTCACACCGTCCCCATGGTATCACGCATGTTATCGGCAATACCGACATGGAGCATTCACCATCACCTCATCCTCATCATCAAAAAACCCCGCAACAACAACAACAACAGCAACAGCATCAACAGCAACAACAGCAACAACAGCAACCATCATCATCATCAGCATCCAAAACAAGTGCGGAACGCCCAAAATGGAAATCGATCTTACCACTTCCATCACAACCACAATCGAGTGCTGGCACTTCAAAAAACACATTCTCTAGTAGTACAACAAACGGCAAGATATTTGGTGCTAGAAAATCGTCCGACGGATTCAGTGATAAGCATCGCAGGCCAATGCTTTATAATACTGAAAATAGCAACAACAGCAACTTCAACAAAGCTTCAGCACTTTTACTCAGTCAAAAGGGATCAATCAAGCGGTATAATTCGGAATATGATTTGAATGCTTTTACAGACGTAGTTACTCCACCACCTGAAGATAGACCTCGAATCACCACACCACCACAACGACGACAGAAGAAAGATGCTAATAAGGGTAATAATCGACGGCGACGGCGACAATTACCTCCTATTGACGTAGAACTGGCTAATGGAATCAAACCAAAACCATTAGCGAAGAAGATTGATTCCTTACTTGATGCTGCTGCACCGCGCTCTCAGGTTGTATCCAATGACGATCATCACATGTCGGAATCCAGTTCAAATCAAGGTAAAAAACATTAATACAATGCTCATTCAAGTTTAAAGCTATGTTTACTCACCCCTTTTTTTTTTTTTAGACATGACTCGATTGGACAATGTCAGTAATAGTTGTGGAAGCAACGATTGCTCAAGTGACGATGATGAATCCGACTTCCAATCCGTATACTCTGATTTATCACTTGCAAGCCCTGAAGCACCTAGCCTCAGCTCATCAGCAACCGGGGCCTCCAATGGTAGCCATCACACTTTATTTACCCGCCCACCATCACCGTCATATCGCCCAGCACCAGGTTTACCAGCAAACACGGCATTACGATCACACGAGGAGCAATCATCTGCATTGGTGGAAGAATCATTCAACTATGCCAACATCTCGTCACCAGCCATTGCCACTGTAGCCTCCTCCATTCTTCTCTCGCCATGTAGCAGCAACGCATCTACAGCAACATCGAGCACAACCCGTCGTCGTATTGCTCTATCCTCTGTTTCGTCCATCATGAACGGTGTCGATACCCTATCCTTCCGGTCTTTGGGTGGTCCCTACTCTCATCAAAATCGTTACTCGAACGGTAGTGGGTTTTCACAGGCGATGATTCCGTCTTCAACATCTTCCATCAACAACAGCAACAACAGATATCAAGCACGGGACTCTGATGCTGAACCGGCTACCTACAATGGGTTATCAATCACCGGGACTCAAAGTGAAGATACCGCACAACCAATGGTAGATGCCAAGCAGCATTATTTACACGCCAAGTTGCCGCCCATTCCATCTGATACAACAACATCATCCGCGGCAACGCCAATTGCAACATTGTCGGCACCAACACCACCGGTCGTGGTAATACCTAGAATCAAAAAGAAGCACAATCATCAACAGGATCAACGATTAACGGCGACAGAATTCAAAGTACTGAACGAAACGAAACGGATGACGAAATTATATGTGGACGATAGTGATGATGAAACCTTAGACCCATTACCGCCTATACCTGAAAAACAACAAGCCGGGAAAAAATTGTCGACGTCTGATTCACCCACAACAGTAACAACAATATCGAATGGGTCCATTTCCAATAGTAACATTCAGCAATGGGCTGCTTCTCTCCTTGGTGCTTCCACTTCGGTAGTTGAAAACGTACCTCTTCCGCAGCTTCCACGTCTGTCCTTTGGTATGGCCTTCGGCGAAGTCTTGGGTTACGATCAATTTAACAACGAGATCAAGAAATGACCCATCTTAGTTTAGCTTTAGTTTGCCTATTAGTCTCGTCTCCTTCTACTAACACCCGTCCTTATATATATATATATATATTGGTTTTTTAGTTTTAGTTTTATTTTTTAGTATTGTGATAAAGAATTGATTATGGTTGTAATAAAATGCAAATGATTTGGTTTTAGTGAATGGAAATACAGACTTCTATTATTTTTATTTGCTGATGGTAAATTTGTTTCGTGTATAGCTGCAATAAGATACAAGACTATAATATGGTGATTGAAAATACAGACATTTTTTTTAATATATGTAGGTTATTTTATCAATCATATCGGCGTAATATCATATATATGGGTACATGTCATTTGTGAATGTAAACGAATAGGAGTTACTTATGTAGCACTGTTTAAGGAAGACGAATTTACTGCAGTTCTTGCCATATTATTTGGAAGTTACCCTATAGGTATATGGTAAAAATAATTGATTTATCCGCCTACTTTCTGAATTAATATAGACAATAATTGCTTTATATATTGCTGACTATGGCTAGCTAGTATTATATGTATGTAGCTGAATTTGCAACGTGGAGTCGTGGACCCCACTTTTTTTTTTTCTCTCATTCAGCGGTATTTTAAAAAAACCCTTGAGGCAACTGCAGAGATTTTTTTTTTCTCACTCATTTTTCATTTCTTTTTTTATTCCATTTTATTATTATTGTACAGCTTATAGGTAGAATCGATACTACCTTTTCCTTAGAAATAAATGACTCCAGTTTATGGGACCTCACCATCGTCCTCACCAGGGTTGAACGATGCAGCAAAAGAAAAGGCGATGCGAATGACGAGTGGTGAAACAGAGACGAAGAACAACACAAACTTGGATACAGCACAACAGGACTCAACTACAACCGTTACCACACCGAATGACTCGATATCATCCTTTGATTCTGAGGTAATGAAAAATAGCATGGCAATAAAAGCGCAAAATACACGCGACGCTTCAACTCAAAGCATCTTTCTTGAATCTTACAATAGTTTGTCCATCATCGTCAAGCCGTCAGGACTCGTAACTTCGATAAAGCCATACAAAGTTTCGTTTTATTGTAAGTGACCTCAAACGAATAATAAAAATCATAGATGATTAATCTATACCTCTTTTTTTTTTTTTTTTTTTTTTTGTTGGCTTTGTTTTAATCTCGTACTAGGCAATCCAACTTTATGGACAACACTATCTTCCAAGACTACCTAATTGAAGTAGCAAGCAACATTCATCCTTCGAAGGACACTGAACTCTCTGGTATGCCACATGATTTGAATGATTAATAAAGAAAATTAACTTTTTATTATTCCTCTTACTAGGCTTCTTCTCTGCTTTGCCGTGTCTCTTGCAATCCGATATTGTGGAATATGTGAAAGGTAATATGAAAATGATTTGATCCTGATATGCTCTCTCTATCAGCTACTTTAATATCTTTTTTTGCATTATTATCCATCTCATCTCTACAAACAATAGACAGATCTGACGACTTGCAAGGATTCCAAGTTATGTTTGACTATATTCAAGCGTATCCTAGGCATGCATACAAGTACATGGTAAGAAATATGATGGGCAATTCATAACGAAAGGTGGCGAAACTCATTTTTGTTTATTTTTAGACTTTGGCTATTCAAATCCTGATTCAGACTACTCGAATTGGAACTCATGAAGAAAAAAATAAGTATGCTCATCTCTTAGGTAAGCAAAAGTCAAAAAGAGCGGATTGACCTTGTACCACCTTGATTTGCTAATTATTTGTATTGACTGTAGTGGCTGATTTATTTCCTCGACTCTGTAAGCAACGACTGCTGTTGACGTACTCAGACTCCCAACCCTCAGTAAAATCAACCGAAAGCAAACACTATATCATTATACCTGTGACATTATTTGAGGCCTATATCTCAACGGGACAACAATATTATATCGGGAAACGGCAATGGGATGGTCTCACCAAATTCACGTGTATGATGGTATCCAGTTGCGGGTAATTATGCAAATAAAAAAAAATTAAGGAAGGAGGTGATGTTTGATAGTGGAATGATAAATCGCTTATTCATTCTATCGTCTCAATTTAGGTACAATGGATTTGAACAGTTGAACACAGTCTCACACACCATACGATTCCAGTATCTCAGGGAACACCGACATAAGGTCCGAATTGACGACGATTTAACACCACAATCTACTGCAGCAATGACTGGTGCTGAAAAAAATGGAAGGAATACACCCACAAAAGACGACACAGCGCAACTGATCGTATCGGCAACGTTGATGTGCGAGTATATGGCAACCGTGTCGCAATTTGTGTCTTTTGGGTATGATTATTACAAATCAGTGTGTGGAGAAGACGATACTCAGCTATCTTCGACTCTGGAAAAGACATGTTTGATTCCTATATGTGCACTCAAATCATCATCATCATCATCATCATCAAGGGGTAGTGATAGTGGATTCGGTGTTGGCTTATCAACAACTACAGCAACATCGACCTCACCAACTGCATCTCCAGCACGTTCAGCAAATACAACACCAGTGACGGAGGGAAATAGGAAACGACACATCGAAGACTCGTCGGCGTCACCATCATCAAACAGTAATGAACCCTGTCAAAAAAAGATGAAAGTGGAAACGAAAATTGGTATCAATGATGATCGTGGACAAGGACTTTCTGCGGAATGCATGCAAGGGGTGGATCAAGCTCTACAGATTTTAAGCAAAGCAGCAGACTGTCTTCGGCATCTGGTGGATCTTTGGCAGTGGGCGACACTCACTTCTTCAAATCATGATAAAATGAAGTCTTGGGAAACAGGTAAAAGGAAATATTATTTTTGAATTGGAAATACCGTGGGTGGATCGTGAATTCTCACCTGCTTTTGATTATTATTTTTTAGAATTGGACCGAATCATTGATAATTATCGCTTACCTTTTGATACCAAAAATGCCATATTACTTTTACAAAGCGATCTTGCACTATCGTTGGTAAGAACAAAACTAAATGATGATGGGAAAATATTATGGTCTTCTTCACTTAGCAAGCAGTTGGACTCACTGTTTTTTATTTTGTTTTTGACCAGCCATCAGTACCAGGGAATCTTGCCAAAGCATTGGAATTATCACAAACCATATGCGACCGAATTGAAGTGGAACGGCGGAAAGACAAATCGACAACTCCATCCAAGACTGATTCTCCCGAGCTGAATATTCCATTTATGTTCGCCTTCCGTGTTTTATATAGTATTGCTGTGATTTACCTGCTGGTTGGAAGTATTCAGGTAACGAACGCTATAGGCATTCAAAGAGGGAAGTGAAGAAATTCATAATCTCACTTCCTTTTTTTTTTAATGAAAAAATAGCAATCAACATTGGAAATAGCTATCATCCTATCGGTATTTCCTATTCCGGCTGAACTGGGTGAACAAGCCTTCATAACAGACGAGGTGGATTGTAATACGATATCTACCGTCTTTCAAGATCATGAATTTGGGCTCATGCGTGTGAATCAAGTAGGGCTGGTGGCTCGTTGTATCAAACATTTGGTGGTCAGTCTGGATAGTGAATCTGGTCAAAAAGGTGGTATGGCTTCCATTGACGCGGCGATGCGTTGGGACGAAAAGGCGGGAAATATGATTGTACTGATGCAATACGGTTGGCCCTATTGGAGCTCAAGGACTGGCATGTGGAACAAGCTTTTACAAAGGATCAAGGAAAAAGGAACCTTTAAAAATAGAGAATTTCTGGAATACATATACGGTAAGCAAAACTAGTATTGATTTGCGTTAAAATAGAGAGACAAAATGTGTTTAATAATTGCTATTATTTATTTATGTATAGTGGAGGATGTTCTCAAAGTCATTCAATCTATTCACGAGTCAAAGTCTGCTACTTTGGATATTATACCACCAGAATTCGCCCTTCGTGCAAGTTACCGACACTTGGTTGCTCCACATACCTATTCCAGTACAATGACATCACCTTCACCAGCACCATCACAGCACGGCAATCATGACAATCAACATACGAAGAATGCAGAATCAGTCTCCCCTGCAGCAGTAACTCGGCCAACGGAGAACGAAGAAGAAGACGAGGATGATGATGAAAATAATGATGCCACTGAAAAGCCTTCAGGGGGAATGTTGGCACCACCACCTACTTATCAACCCTCATTTGCAAATCAGATATTGCCGAACATGTCAATGTCACCTTCTTGGTATGCAGCGTCAACACAAAAAAATGCTTATACAAGTTGGATGTCTCCGTCATTTTATTACAGTCGACCAGCCACCTCTGTCGTGTTACCGAAAAAGCGAAAGAGACCAAATAGCAAACACTACCAAGATGATCATGATGAGGAAAAACCACGGAATGAACATGAATACGAACCGGAAGATGACATTGGACCACAATCTCCTCCACCAGGATCGTCATCGAATTCAAGTCGCCAACGACCAGAAGTAGGCGATAGACCATCGGATCAAATATTAGCGACATCAACCAACACCTTACCACCATTTGTTCCCCGCGATATTGTATCAAGGTGCTTAGATTATCGACTACGACGCTATTCTCCCAAGGTCACACCACAACGAATGCGACATGTACTTCAAAATTTCCTCAAAAACATGGTCCTCAAAGGAAGTGAAGAAACTTGAACTGGTGGGCTGATTGACGCTTGTGTAGTTTTGTTATCATTTATACCTTTTTTATTGTAACTAGTTAATTTTATTGTTATTTTATTTTTTACATGTAGTTAAATTTGATTCAATAAAAAAAAAGTTGACTTGACTTGTATTTATTATGGGGTTGGAAAAAGGGATAAATTGGTTAATATAGGGGACGTTGAAATTGACTTTACTGTGGCGATGATAGGGGGATGAGTTGACAATTGTTATCTTGATTATATCATATTATATAAATATATATATATATATTATGGTTGATGCTGGTCGCGATAATGGAGGTGATTGTTGTGGGGATGTAGATATATCTTCTACAAAACGAATTCATGGAATGCATGATCACTCTTTTTTGTTGTTGTTTGGTAAAATGGGGGATCTCTTTTTTTTGGTATGTCTGTGTTACCTTGGAGGCAAATATTTTTTATAATTTTTAACCTTTATTTCAATTATTATTTTCTTTTTTACTTTTCTTTTTTCTTTGTTTTATTTTACACCATATTTCTCTGTCTCTCTTCCAACTTCCAACCCCTTCCACTCTCTCTTTTTTCTCTCTCTCTTCTTCTCTTTTTGATTACTATACGCATGGTAGACGGTGGACGAACTAGGCTGCAACGATTAGCACGGTGGCCAACCACTTCTCCTTCTGCCTCAATGACAAACTGGTCGGATTCAAAAAAGCATGGTACGCTATTAGAAGCAAACTATTTCCAGCCAATTGATCACGAAAACTTGGTGCAAGGATCTCTTTACATTATCAAAGTCAAGATTGTCACCATTAGCCTTTTTGAAGGTAAGTGAATTACACGCTCTGTTAAGTTGATATACCAAATTGACAAGACCCCTTTTTTTTTATATTCAGGTTGGAACGATGATATGTGCTGTTTTTCTGTTTTGCGTAAGGAACAATAGTTCAATAGCTATGATTTTTTGATATGTACAGAAGGACACGGTACTAATGATGTTTATTTTACATAGGCTCAGACACTGGTTCAATGAGGTGGTCAGAAGCAAGGTTAGTGAGAAACAAAATTCAACCATGGAATGCAAGCTCCATGCATGTCTTGTTATTGAATTCTTTGACTTATTTTATTATTATTATCTAGATATCTACCTGGTGATTTCGACGCATTCGATGCTTTTGACGATGCAGGGAATCCACCCGTTTATTTTTGGACAAGGTATTTGCGTATCGATGTGCCTCTCAATTGGTTCTCCCTTTTTGAAGAAGCTCGCCAACGACAACGCAAATGGAATATGGATGTACAGCAGCAATATATTTACCAGCAGGAGCAGCAGCAGCAACATCAGCATCAACATCAGCGACATCAGCAGCAACGAATTGACACCACAGCGACGAACAACGGGAATGTGGATGATGCTGATGAAGAAGACGAGATTTTATCCTTTCCTGCTCCACCTTCCTCCATATCTAGTTTACCTTTGGACATCAATGGCGACAACGATCTTCCACTAGGATCTTCCTTCTCTCAAGTACGACATGGTTCCCCTACCATTTTTACAAACATCGACGCTCCTTGTGTTCCCCCATCAACAGTAGCAACACTAACAACAACAACAACAAACAAGAATGATACATACATTAGCCCTTATCCACTTCCGCCTCCACCTCCTCTTCCCATCGACACACATTTCCCCCCAGTATCTCCTTCAACAACAGCAGCTGTAGCAGCATTCCCGACGTCATCATCATCGTCATCACCACCACCACCACCACCTGCAGCCAAATTAGACACACAACCTAACCATCAAATTGACCAGCTTGTTTACTCTCCAGTCCCATCTATACGGCACAGCAGCAAGGGGATGGTGAACAAGACAACAACCGCATCAACAACGCTATCCGCTTCCACAAAATCGCAACAATATCGGCGTTTTTCTCAACAAATTACAAATGATAGAAAATCTAACGATCCAACAGCTCTACCACCCAACAACCATAAGAGCAAATTCAGTCGATCCATGTCCATCAAATCGCTCTCAAGAAATCGGCGCTCTGTATTTGGCTTATTTTAGTTTTTAATTCTTTTCTCCCTTTCCATTCTCCACCTACACACGCGCACATCACCGACAGACCACACACCTAATGCATTTTACGGCTTTATCCATTCATCGCTAGTTAGCTTTTATTCAACCATACTCTAGTACCTATTCATTAAATACTTTACTTTACTTTACATTACATTACATTACATTATATTCTAGTTTATCCTTT
The DNA here is from genome assembly GCA_002105175.1 of Absidia repens. NCBI lineage: Eukaryota > Fungi > Mucoromycota > Mucoromycetes > Mucorales > Cunninghamellaceae > Absidia > Absidia repens. The sequence continues at coordinate 824,344 of MCGE01000017.1, forward strand.
TTTTTTTAGTCTTCATACTAAATAAAAACAACTTTTTTTTATCATGCAAAGTGATAAGCTCCGCTTTTTTTTTTGTTTATTTTTTTGTGTTATGAATGACAGGTTTTTCCTTATAATGGGACGAAATAGCTTAAGGTGTGTTTATACAATTTGATGCAGGTAGACTTGGCGAAAAAAAAAAAAAAGTTTTCAGGCATGAAGATAGGGCAGAAGCGTCATCCTCTTTACATTTTTTCCTTCTGTATATTTAAGTTTGATTTGCTTTAGACTTTAGGTGTATGCGTACAAATTTTGATTTTGGAGGATATGGTTTACTGCCTCCAATGATTGTGCGCACAAATAATTATTATCGAATTTAAGGGTGGGGTTATTGGGAAAATCAGTGAAAATAGCCGACAAAGGATATAGTGCAGTCCAGCAAGAACCTAAACAAACTTGGCCCACCGTAAAATAATAACAATATTAGTTTACTTGACAAAAAAAAAACATATACTCAAGGAACATTATAGTAAAGATGAAACGGGACAAAAGTTACGAGATTGGATGTTTTCTGTTTTTGTAAAAAAAAAAAAAAAGCGCCCTTGGCATTTGCTGTTGGCTGGTTTTGTGGAAGGAGTCGAGAAATTGTGATATCAAAGTCATTCACTATATAAAGAGGGATGTTATGCAGGCAAACTAAATACCTTTTGGTACGATACAATCATGCATTCATCGCCGCTTACTTTGTTGTGCATCCTTCATTGTCCTCTTTTTTTTATGTATCCACCACGACCTACCCTTTTAACCCCATTTAAAAAATCTCTCTCGCCACTATATTTAAAAAACAGTACAGTATAGGTACACCGATTGACAATATTAACTAACCGTATGAGAGACGATGTAAAAATAAGAAAAACTAGGTCATATTATCTGTGGATATAAAGTACGATAAGGAAACTAAACTGGTCTAATGATAATACTATAACATAAATCTAAATATAAGGCGTGTGTATGTAGGCTATAGTTTTGTAGAATTAACGTAACGTCTAATAAGCTAGATCAATCAAATAGGGTAAGCTATCCTACGGTGAGTGACAATTGCACAGTGAAGAGGTTGATTAAATTATGCCGAGATTGCTTCATTTTGTTTGCAAGGCCTCAAGGGAAGAGAGCAACCATTCTGCCGATGTTGAATGGTGGTGGCTACTATATTGAGAAGGGAATCACTATGTTGCATGATGTTGTACAATATTGAATGTTGCGAAAAAAAAAGGATTTCATTTTTGTATCCACCTCACCAGCGACGAATAAAAAAAATTGTTTCAAATCCCGCCCACGTGAAAGATTAATTTTCTTTCTCCCACTTTTTTTTTGGCTCTCTTTCCTAATTTTTTTTTCTTCACGATTGTGACTCCTATGGGGTTCTGATGGACTTAGATTAATGTCAGGATTAGTTAGAAGAGTTTTCATCTCAGGGATTACAAGATGCATGGGGAAACCCTTTCATTTTGGATCCAGGATCTGGAGGCACCATTAGTTGGCTTTTTGGAGCCTTCATTAGCTTAGTTTAGCCTTAGTGTATCCATACTTCATATATACATCTGAATAAAATGTGTCTCTTTTTAAATACTTCAATGAAAAATGACCCATTAGTCTCACTCATTTCTTGTGCAGTAGATCGCTTGCATACTACAATCAATCATTTTGATTAGTGTTGACCATTGTTGTGTTTCAACAGAAGATATCCGTCAGTCCTCCTCATGACTTGTAGAGCATATTAGCTCTCGTTTTACAATTGTTACTTAAAATCAATATTGACCTTTCTTTAGTTGTCGCGTTAGTCGTCCCCATTTTTGCTCCAGCAGATCATTCCACTGAATCCCGTATGACAACGAACCGCTCGTCCTTAGATTTAGTATCTACCCATGAAGTATATATTTTTCTTACACACATACACGCCTTCTATTTTTACGTATATGTATTATATGCTCATTTGACAGAGCACTGATAACAACGACTAGGCGAACACACCTAACACTCTACCCAATTTTTCGTCATACAAACACACACACACACACTATTTTTTTTTTATGTACACAATATATACCCAATCGACAAAACACAAACAAATGTATGAAGGAGACTAATGATAAAAAGGCACACAGAATATATTTTATTCAGTTATAAATATAAACTATGAAAGTAACATTAAGCTACGCTGAGAAGAGTGCAATGAATGACACTATAAAGTTAACTAATCTAATGACGGTCCTTAATCACGAATCGGAAATGAAAGGGTTTTCCCATGTACGCTTGTATTGCATTTTTTTAAAACGCCCCTGTTCAAAGTCTAACACTAAGCCAATATCCACAACAACTTAATGAGGCTTCATTGAAGATTATGTTCTAAAAAAAAGAAAAAAAAAAAACAGACCGAATGAAAAAAGAAAAATTAAAAAAAGACAAATGTCGGAGTGTAGTACGCCGAGGGAGTAGAGCGATTTCCACCATTCCAAAGAAAGAAAGAAAAAACAATAGTCAATAGTATCTCAAATTTGGAAATGAGACATGCTTTATTGTTGATTTTCCACAACTCCCTCACCATATCCAACGTTCAGGTTTATCTTATGATAACTAACGCATAAACCTACCCTGCGATGGCTAACACTTCACAAACGACCGTGAAACGCATTTTAGCGTAAAAAATGTAAAAATAGTCGGCCGGAGGTCGCAAGACAAAATTCACTTTTATCCTGTTTTATGTCGCTCGTCGGTACGGCCATCGTCACGACTTTAGTAATATTACCTTAAACTTCTTTCCAGACCATGGCTGCTCACCTATAAGTATTTAAGACTCCGATGTTTGGTAAGATTAACATCCACAGCAACCCTTGATTTGTTTCGTAATAACCTACTCTTGAAAAGCAAGCATGTCTTGGCAGGCGGATCAAAAAAAGAAGCGACAAATCAGGGCAAATAAACTGTTTTTGGAATCTCATCGAATTAATGCCAAGCTTTTTTTTTTTCTTCAATAGTCGTGGCAGTAGAGAAAAATTGAATGCTCCTACTGATAAATTTGATGGAGGTTATAAATAAAGTTTTCGCTACAGTGTCAGTTTGAACTATAACATATGTATTTTAGCTTCAAAGAAGATTATGAATAATATGTGTTTTGTCCCCGCATATGAGTTACACAAATGCCTGTGCCTGTGTCTTTTTGAGGACGAAAGGCTTTTTTGGGTGAGCCTATCAGTACTGCCTGTTGTTTAACGTAAAAATATAAAAAAAGATGCAATGGTTAAAGTGAATAAATTTTTGTGTGGAAGTTATCAACTGTAAAGTGTCATCTATTTGCTGATGCACATGATTAAACATTAGCGCCACTGAGTTCGCTGATAAAGCATAAATAGATATTGACGATGGGACTTTTTGTCCAGCAACATGGGGAAATATTACTACGAAACCATACCGGTATTTGTTCACCGAGAATATATTCGGGACAACTTTCTCCATGCCAATCAGATCAGGAAAAAAAGGTTCTTTGCTTTCCATTTTTGTTGCTGTTTTTGTAAAGGAATTCCTTGATTTCTTATTCGCCCCACGTGAGCTGCTACTCAAAAAAAGAAAAAATCGCTTCGGTGTTTAAATACACTGTGGATAAAAAGGCAAAACATTTTGACCGGCGTGTCATCCAGACTCTGTAAAACATGGCTCTGAACGGCGATTGAATTTTCTATTCTGTTTGAAAAAAAATTGGGGGGTGTATAAAATTTTGGAAGAAAAAAATAAAAAAAAAAAATTTATATAAAGAGGCGATGTGGTTTAATTTTTCAGATACTTCCTTTCTTTATTATTTTAATCTACCCAATTGCATTACCATCATTAGTCATTTACTATTATTGTCATATTATTATTATCATTATTATTATTACTATTAATTATATACTGTCATAACCTTCACCGGCGTCCATTACCATGATACCATCATCACTACGAAAGTATATAGAGACACATTGCACCATTTACGACCTTCAATATGTGTTTCTCGGTACGCTCTTGATAGCCGATTACATTATCATTCAATCACCAGGATGGATCCTGAAAACACTTATCGCCATTGCATTAGTATCATCGTTATTTATTCCATATGTACGACGATTTACGAAACCCGCTTTACCCATATTTACATGGTTGATCACGTTCTATGCATGTCAATTTATCCCCACCAGTTATCGACCTAGTCATATCTTCGTTAATATTTTGCCTACTTTGGAACGCATCTTGTATGGAGCCAGTTTATCTGAAATCATCTCGAAACACACTCATCCCGTACTTGACATTTTAGCCTGGCTTCCTTACGGTGTCATTCATTTTTCTTTGCCTTTTATCTTGGCATTTATTCTATTTATCTTCGGTCCTCCTCGCTCGGCCAATATTTTTGGGCAAGCCTTCGGATATATGAACATTGCTGGTGTTTTGACTCAATTGTTATTTCCCAATGCTTCACCTTGTAAGTCAATGAAATCAAGCGGAATTTGAATTTTCTTTTTTCTTTTTTTCTCTGTTTCTTTTCTTTGTTTCTTATTTTTTTTTTTCTATTTTTCTTATGATAGGGTATGAAATGACATATGGATCAGCACCAGCAGATTACACTATCCCCGGTGAACCTGGTGGATTGGCGCGCATCGATGACATTCTCGGACTGAAACTTTATGGATCGACTTTTGGTGGTTCACCTTTGGTATTTGGAGCATTCCCATCGTTACATTCTGGATCGGCGACTATTGAAATGTTGTTTGTCACTTACCTTTGTCCCAAACTATGGCCACTTGGTGTTGCCTACACGATGTGGCTTTGGTGGTCGACCATGTACTTGACGCATCACTATTTGATTGATCTCGTTGGTGGCTCTATTTACGCCTTCTTGACTTTCTTTGTGGCCCGGCAGTTTTTACCAAAGGTCGATGCAAACAAACGCAACCGCTTGGCTTACTTTATTGGTATTCCTAACACATCTAATAGTATCAGCAATTTCTTCCACAGTATCGAATATTCCATGTCATTTGGTCAAGGGAAAGCGGGCGTCAGTAAGTTGGAAACAGATGGTGGTATTGAAGACGAAGAACGCATGGCTCTTTATGAAGGCAAAGAATATGATCTGGTGCACGGAACTACTACAATGGACGGCCAACCTCAGGATATATATGTTTTGATGGAACCTGATATGGAAAAGCAACAACAACAAGGCCAACAACATCAACATCACCGTCGCGTTCGATCTCAACATTTTTCTGGTGAAGACACTCATTTAACACCAATTCGTATGCGATATGTGGACGACCGATCGTCCGATGATGAAGTCAGCAACGCGTCTCCTGTCTTGATGTCTTCTCACACTTCACCTACTTGCTCTGAACCTAGCTCCCCAGTGACTCCATTCGCTCCTGATCACCATGGCTTTGGTTGGAAACGATAGATAGATATTAGATTTTGATACCTTTACTCCTATTACTTTTTTACTTTTATTGTTATTACTCTTATTTACTTAATAGTTACTGTTTATTTAATACTTTGTCCCCATCTCTTGTAGTTATTTCTCCTCCCCTCTTCACAAACATACGTTCTTTATTTAGTATCATTATTACTTACCTATTCATTCTTTGATATTGACTTCTTATGCTTCTGCTTGTACAACTTACTTCTAATCTTCTATTTTGTTTTTACCATTTACCCACGCCTATTTTTAATAAAATCATACAATCACAATCATATCATATCGTACCATACAGTCTTCATGCATACTTGTACATTTTGTTTTGTCTTTTGTTTTTGTTTTTTGTTTTTTTTTTTGTTTTTTTGCTAATCATTGAATAAACCTTGTCTCTTTTACTACAACTAATACACATTGGATAAGAGTCCTGTGATCAGAAAAATGGAATGGTGGTATGGAATATAGTTTATTTTTTTTATTGTCGTGCAACAGAATCAAACACCCAACATGAATAACAACCCATATACAGAAGATAAAATATAAACGATATATAAAACTAAAAATATGACCATAGCTAAACGACATCTAAACTATTTGTAAAAGACGACAGATCTACGGTATATATATATATATATATAAACTAGATCATTAAACCAATCAATATCTTCACATAAGCTCCACTTCACTCATCCATCCCACCACCATCATGTGTCACCAAGTCCATGACAAATTGAATCCGCAGTGATCCAAAGAATATGTCGTCGACCTAACATTGTCTCGCCTGAAGGCTGCCTACAAAACAAGAAAAAAACAGTCAGGGGTTTGAGAAAAAAAGAAGCCAGACGTCGGGATAGTTTGACTGACTCTACCTTTTGAGAATGACAAGCATAAAAATGTGTCACATGTCGTTGCCATAACAAGGATGTATAAGTCACCCCACTTGACCCCCATCACATACCCATACATCCCCCCCCTTCCAGCCAATACATTTTCTGAGAAGGGTGGTGTCAGCCACCCACAACTGTATAAAAAAGGAAGGTCATCTGTATTCGTCATTTGATCCCTAATTTGCTTGCGATTATCATGCTGTATCGACTGGATGGCAATTGGATGCGGTATGGACTTCAATAATTTAATGCGAATCCATTTCCGTTCATTCAGAAGCTGTGTCGTAAGATTTGATGTTGTAAGCACAGTAAGAGTCAAAATTTCCGGGGCCATTTTCCTTCGAGAGCTTCCCTTGCGACAACATGCATATCCGTGACATTACCTAATTGATATAGTGTTAGTAATGTATCTTGCTGTTCATTTTTGCGACATGTTCATCGATTTTACCTATCAACAACACGCGTTGCTCAGTTTGCATAAACAGTCAATCGGATGGACTTTCTTCCAGACACATAGTAAAGTCCACCTTCCTATTTTGTTGATACATATGTAGCTTGCCACGATTCACGTTCTGTTTGATATAAAAGATCAGATCATTTGATTCACCAGCAACGCGAAACTGACATGGGGGTGGATTTATGGTATAGTAATCTACAAAATGAAGCCGTTAGTCTTCGTTGTTGTTGATGTATTTTACTCCCATAGCCTTACTTTTACTTCTTATTACGTGATGCATACGAAGCAGCTACCGTTCAATTTTTTATCCGACTGTGTCTTAAAGAAACATAGCAAAAAAAAAAAAAAAGTGAAAAAAGTGAGTAGCTTAGTCATTTGGAAGATAAAAAAAATCGCCACCCCCCAATTTTTATCAAATGCACTCTCCGCTTGAAATCGGTGCAAAAGTTTTTTTTTTCATTTCTGCTTCACGATGGCACCCATGCAAAAGGATGTTACATCTCTTAAATAATACTCCTTAATTCAGAAACGTTCAACGATAAACATTAGGATATCTACACTATTTTCTAATATACACCCATTTGTGTATGATAAATTACTGATAATATCAAATTGTCTTGAGGGATTCCCTTTTCATATTTGAGGACAACCGAAACATCAAGTAGGGTCGGGCGAATAATACACCGGAGCTCGGCTAATTTCGGTCCAATAAGGATTCTATTACCAGAAATTAAAAATTATATATTTGTACATTATCTTCCGTGCCTGAATTCTGCGTATGTTTTTTAAAAAGTCGGGCCGCTTTTTTTCAAAGTCCATTCGTTTGATCCGGGAAACGAGAAACAAAAAAAAGAGCGTGATGTTTTGTTTTTTGCTTTTTTTTTTTTTTGGTTGTTTTGGTCTACCGCTGATTTTTAGATTCATCAAATGAAAATGATTTGTCCGTCGGTCCAGGTGCCGTAACTCCAGTATGTATCCAAAGAACAAGTTCTACAAATAGGTTTGTTTAACAGAGCATGCATTCCTGTTTTCTCAAGGAAATTACTTTATCCTGTTAATAGGGTAGATTAGGTTGATGTCTTTATGGTTTTTGATCCATTGTGCATTGCATCGATCATTTTACAAAACTCGGAGAATGCTTCTGTTGGTTTCTCGGTCGAATTTCACATGCCGCTCAATAAAACGGGTGTGAAAAAGATTGCAACTTTTAGCCACTAATCGCTTTCGCGGAATGGAAACATGGAAACAATTACGATGTGCGTTTTATCAAAAGATTTTGTAGCATGTCAGAGCTTGCATATTATGAACTATATGTGTTCATGATCACAAGCCATGTTTCCCAAAAAGCCATGGAACTTTGTTTCTAGCGCCTCAGGACACGCATCTACCCTCCGGGTCACTTAACATCAAATGTGTGTCATAGTCATATGGTCGTATGAACTTATTATATTGAAATTCAGCCTGTCATTGTCCGGATGACATGCAAAAAAAAAAAAAAAAAAAAAGCTGGATATACACAGTGTATCTAATCTGGTGGAGACTACGCTGGCAGCACAGCTTTAGTTGTTTGATATGAATGGTAGTGTTGTTGAAACAAGTAATCATAGATAAGCTAGAAAGTAATGCAACATGCTCTATAGCGGCGGCAACACGCAGAGCACCGGCTGGCTTCATTCATATGATTGGACGAGCTATTTTGATAGTAAGTGATCCGGTACTGTCAACCAGCTCCTGTTGCTCTGGGTAAAAAGTAGTTATAGTAACCACATATAGCAATGCTTGGTAGAACACTCATAAAACGACTATAATAGCAGTACTGTTTGTCGCTCAATGGGTCAAAGTATGGTTTAAAAAGGCATATTTTATTGAAGCGTAGTGTTAAATACTAAAACTAAAGGATACAGGGTTCATTGTAATAAGGGATTCATTGAAAGGATCTACTGAAGTAAAGATGAAGGAAGCTAATGTTGCAAATGATGAATGGTCAACATTAATATAGAGCGACCATTATAAAATGAGAGATATTATACTGTACACGACATGAGAAAGACTAACAGAATATCTGCAATTTCATGATAACAACGTTTAACACTAATCGATAAGGATGACGGTAATAAAACGAGATCTAATGCACACGACATGAAACAGACAAAAAGGACATGTTTCCATTGAGAGAAGTAAAAATAAACATATTTTATTTGAATATAGTTTCAAACTATTGGCAAACTAACACTAAACGAAACCAATGAAGGCTTCAAAAAGCCAACCAATGGTGGCCCCAAATCCTGAATCCAAAATGAAAGGGTTTCCCCATGCAACTTGTAATCCCTAGAGCTGAAACCCCTTCTAAACTAGTCCTGATACAATTATAAATCCAAAATAACCCCATACAAGTTGAATGATGAAGAAAAAGAAAGAGACCAGAAAAAAATATAATAGGTGGGAGAAAGAAAATATTTCACGTGTGCGGAAGTTAAAGTTTTCTAACCTCTCATTTGGGTGTCTCTCATTCGGGTTTCAGGTGAGTGCTTTTTTTTTGAAAATTATAAATAGGGGAATGTTCTCTTTTTTTTTCACAACTAGCCATATACTATGCAACATGAACAACATGGTAGCTCTACTCTCATGACGGAAACCGCCACTATTCATTAGTGAAGGCATCATATCTCCCGCTTCTTTTTAAAGCAAGCCGCACCATTCAACGGTAGCGCCATGGTCGCCTTCTTTATAAAGCCAGGCCTCACCATTTAACATTGGTTGCATCATCTTTGTTACTTCTCATGGCAGCCAGACTCTTCTTGTTACGCACCCCCGCCATCCCATTCATTCCACTAACTGCTGTACAGTATGTACAGTACTGTGTAACTCCGTCTCCTTTTAAAGCAATTATTATTGATACTCCATACTAGATCGACGGCATGATGGTTTTGGACACAACATCGACTACTCTACCTGGATCTAATTTACCTTACCTCAGTCTTCATTGTAGAATAGAATGCCACTCAAAATAGAATAACTTATACTCTTTATTTAAACTAGTTTATCCTAACGTTATGTTCATTCGACAACAATATATACAATCCCCATCTTACTATGCATGTTAGGCCCATCGGTATTAGTTCTAGTTTTCTCTCTGTTTGCCCTATATATATATATGTTTGCCACTACACCTTAATTTAATAAACAAAAAGTGATTACTTCAATACATACTGCAACTTGATTGTGTATGATGCATTTGTATTTTACTTATTTATCAACTTTTTATTATTATTGGGTTGATTTACTCATTGGATGCTTTGACCTGGATCGTGCGATGGTATATAGTATTTAGAGCACCATTTCACGTTTCTATCAAAAAAAAAAAAGGTCCCGATTTTTTTTTCGTTTTTTTGCTCTACCGCTTCAACAAAGCACGCATTGTTCAAGGTCCTTAATATCAAATATTGCTCCAACATAAATGTATCGTATGATTTAACATTAAAGCGCACATCAGTAGAAATCTAACGCCAAGTTCGATGTCGCTGACTTCGACCGCACAGATTCAGTTCACCTAATTCCCCTCCATCCCACATCGTAACCTACATCACCAAATAAAAAAAAAAAAAAAAAAAAAAAAGTAACCCGTGGTTTCCTCCTTCATCATCCCATTCAAAAAGGGATCTATAGCTATGAGACATGAATATTTTGCAAAAGCCTTTATTGAGTATCGATAATAATTCTAAAGCTATACTAGCAATGAATAAAGGAGGAATAGCAAATGAAAAGTTTTTATATCTTATTTTTTATTGATGGTGATAAGGATCAAAGAATAAAAGTATCGGGAGTACTAGTAATAATAAGTAAGCTCGAGACAATTGAGGTAACAACAACAACGCAAATAATCACCAGAAGGATACGCCATTACTTGTTATTGTTTGTTTGCATGCTTTTATTTGCTTTGCTGGTTCTTGCTTGTTTCGATGGCTTTGATAAAACCAACATCATCATCCTAAAGGGACCATCACGATGACTTGACACAGGTAGAGTTTCTTGACACCGTGGGCTTCATAGACCATAGTTGCATTTTCCTTTCGGTTTGACTTGATATAGGACCATTGATCTATAGCAATAAGAGAGGAAAAGGAAATCACAGACCTATCATTGCAATTACTTGTCCTTTTGATATATCTACCTTTTTTAAAAAAATTGATCGCAAAAAGATATAGAACACCGCCAGTGTTATGGTATCAAAGTTGACTTAATCTCAAAACCAACAGAGAGACAGAGAAAGATTTCACCTCACCCCAAAAAAAGGTTTGCTCCGATCTGGGCATTTGTCATCACGACTGGGAATCAATGAGGCTTCCTATAGTTATGCAATAAAACGAAAGATCAAAAAGTTAGTAGGCAAGAGAGTGAGGAAGGGTCTATGTTATAGAAGTTATACGGCCTACCTTAAACACCCTGTCGCTATTGTTTTAACTACTCTCCTATTAGCAGGAATAATATACAAGAATTGCTACAAACTCTGTCCAATACGATGGTATCACTGAGGGAGTTCCATCCACTGGAGCGTTCAAGCTACCAAATTCTATGCCTACCAGACCATAAGAGTAAAGCTTAGCTAATATTAACGTACCGATTTCATTTGAAGAAGAAAAAGAGAGAGAAGAGTAAAACAACAACAACAACAACAACAACAACAACAACAACAAAAATTATGGATATGGTAAAAAAAAATATAGTCCCATCATAAAGATCACATGCGGATGAACTTACCACAAAATTTTTACTGATTTTAAACACCAAAAAGAGCAGGGCAAAGGAAGCTAGAAAGCAGGTGTTTGATAATACAGGCCCAAAACGGCTACACTGGAGACTTTTCTCACTAAACTACAGGCCAGAAGATGGCCAACAAAAAAGATATATTTTATTGAAGCAGAATTGGTAGATACTAAAAATAAAGAGAGGGGCTCATTCCAACAAGAAATTTTATGGAAGGATCTATTGGAGGAAGATTAAGGGAGACTAATGTGGGATTCGAAGAAAGGACAACATTAGTCTAAGGATACAGTTGTAAAATGGAATCATATACACTATACAAGACATGAGAAAGACAAAGTGGGACATATTTTATTGAAGCACAACTTCGGTCAACACCACTCAAAAAGGGTATTGGTAGTGAAAGAAAAAAGAATCTATTTCATAATACATGAGAGAATAATGGGGCATTTTTTTTTATTAGGGTATAGATCCAAACTATGGACAAAGTAAAACTAAATTAAGCTAATGAAGTCTCCAAATAGTCAACTAACGGTGGTTCCAGATCTTGAATCCAAAATGAAAGGGTTTCCCCATGCATCTTGTAATCCCTAAACTGAACCCCCTTCTAAACTAGTCCTGATACAATTCTATGTTCAAAATAACCCCATGGAAGTCGAATGGTGAAGAAAAGATGAAGAAAAAATGAATTGAAAGCAAGAGAGAGAAGTGCCGGCGGGAATTGGGAGTAAATAAAAATAAAAATTTCACGTGTGCGGGATTTTAAAGTCGGTTTAGTCTGAGGTGGTTTTTTTTTGGTGAATATAAAAATGGAAAGTCCTTTTTTTTTTTGCAACATCCAATTCAATAACGTGGCTGATCTCTTTCCTTGATGTTTTGCAGAAAACATGGAGAAAGCTCTGTCTATCTTAGTTAACCCCTTTACTGTAGAAAGATTGTCAGTCAACAAAGGGGAATCTACCCTATTTAATTGGTCTAGTTTGTTTGATGTTACGTTTATTCTACCACAATATATTCCTATCTACGCACGTCTCATATTTAGATATGTGTTAAAGTATTATCGTTAGACCAGTTTAATTTTGTTCTCGTAGCTTGTATTTGCAGCTGAATAAAATATGATATGATTTGCTTCTTCTTGTTTTTACATCGTCTCTCATACGTCTAGTTGTCCTGTTGAATGTGTATAATCAATGTGGCATATAAAAGTTCAAGAAGTCATAACGCAACGATTTATTTTGACACAAGTAAAAGTTTAATTGATAATACATAATACAAAAAAGTAAGCACGAAATATACTAAAAAGTGTAGATGCGCACGGAATTAAGCTAACTAATATAAAAGTGAATATATACATATGAGGGGATATATAAGCTAATGGACAATAGACAACTACCTCAAATAACCTAAATTTGAGTCAATCAATCCAGTATGGTAATATAGTCAGTCATATGGTTACAAATGCACTACAATGATTTAAGTTTCAATTGAGACGAAGTGCAACTTTTCATGGACGATGGAAACTGATATTTATTTTTTATCCGTCCCAATTTTTTTTTTTTCACCCAATTTTATTATACCACTCGTCTTAATTTATCTTACTTTCGTCTCAATTTAAAGTTAGTAAACTGTAGTTAACCTTTTGTCTTATCCAACTTTGAATAAAAAATCGGTTCGTAGCCTTGTATCAGGCCTATACAAAAAAAAAAAAAATGATATCTCAGATTTATTCTAGATTGGATTTCATCGCCACCTTCTATGCCATACATAAAGGATACCCTAAAATTATGTTTTCACCACTCATATCGTACAACCTTAGCTGATATGCGCTGCATTCCTAACATTGATGTACGTGTGTCAGCTGTCAAAATCTGCATCAAACGGTTCAACCCCGCTGCATTACGTAGAAGATGAATCGAATGACATACGAAATAGGAGCCTACTTAAAGCAAGAAATTGCATGTGTATAATGATCGAACTTTCCCTTTTTTCTAATATTACATCCATACCTTGGCTTATATCTGAAGACAGTTGATAATCATACTAATTCCTAGACTGTCAAATAATATTCTACAATGTTACTTACTATAGTAATAGAGAACATAATAAACAGAATAATAAAACAATGTAAGGGAAAAGATGACGATACTATGTTTTTTTTTTTTTTTTTCTATTGGTTTCGAGCCAGCCCACCTACAGAGGAAGGAAGCAGTTACATAGTCCAGTATTCGATAAAATTACAAGTACGAGTAGATCCGTACTTTCTCAGTAAATATAATGGGGTTTGTCTTCTTTCCATTGTAAGATCATTTGGCAGGTAAAAATCAGAAGTATGGTTCCAAATGTGCAAATGAACAAAGGGTTGATCATGAAAAAATCAAAAGAGGAAAGATATGATTTTCTTTTTTGATTCACCATTGCAGGAATAACCTTCGGGATTTAAACTGGTGTACGGGCCTAGTTCCAACCCTGTTTCCGATTACAACCGAGTCTTGAGAATCTCCGTACAATCTAAAAACCTGGGGAATTACTTCATCATGCAAAATGAGTGATATCATTGCTGATATTAATGACTGTATCCTGTATAATGGGTATGTACACCATAATGCCCCATATTATACCTTTAAATAAGGAAACGGTCAGTCATAAATATCATACTACTGCTTTCTTGCCTTTTTTTTTTTTTTTGGTAACTGTAGCTATGCCAACAGTTAAACGAGAAACAGATTTGATGACATCTTTTTTTTGATTCACATGTCCGATCATTAACGAGGAGGGGGGAACAGGGCCGCATGTGAAAAACGATAACGAGAAAAGGGTATTTTTGTGAACCAAATTTCTTAAATGATGTGGAGAACAACCACCGCTTAGCGGAGATGGAACGATTGGCGGGTCAAGTAGGTACGTTAGGGGGATTGCGTATTTTTATTTTTGTTAACCCGAACCATTTTTAAAAAGGACCCGTTTATTTTTCTGATTTTCTTTTTCTTTCTTCTTCAATTTTTTCCTTTTTATCTCTCAAAACTATTTAAATATATCAATCATGGTTAAAGTTACTGTTTGTGGTGCTGCTGGCGGTATTGGTCAACCCCTCTCTTTACTCTTGAAGCAATCTGATCTCATTACTCACTTGTCTCTCTACGATATTGTCAACACTCCTGGTGTCGCTGCTGACTTGAGCCATATCAACACCAAGTCCAAGGTTACTGGCCACGTTGGTGCTGCTCAACTGGAAGAAGCTATCAAGGATTCTGCTGTTGGTAAGTAGATTCAGGAATAGCGAAGTCAGTCGGGTTTCTTTGCTTGTTTAAATGTCTTTTTAACGTTATGACTCACATTCCTTTTTCTTAATGCTTTAGTTGTTATCCCTGCTGGTGTTCCCAGAAAGCCTGGTATGTCCCGTGATGACCTTTTCAAAATCAATGCTGGCATTGTCCGTGACCTTGCTGTTGCTGCTGCCAAGTTTGCTCCTAAGGCTTTCATGTGTATCATCTCCAACCCTGTGAACTCCACTGTCCCTATTGTCACTGAAGTCTTCAAACAATTCGGCGTTTATGATCCCAAGAGGTAAATAGCATTAAAAAGAGAATGGTTGACGAACACTGAAATGGCGTATATGATGTGTAAAACAGGAGATGCTTCGTTTTGGGTGTTTCAACTAAATTTGTTGGGGCAGTGAACTCAAAATAATAAAAAAACTAATGATCTTTTTTTTTTTTTTTTTTTTTGTCTTGATAGAATCTTCGGTGTCACTACTCTTGATATTGTTCGTGCTTCTACCTTTGTCTCTGAAGTCACCGGCGCTGAAGCCAGCACTCTACGTGTGCCCGTTGTTGGTGGCCATTCTGGTGTTACCATTTTGCCTTTGTTGAGTCAAGTTGCTGGTACCGACAAGTTGACTAAGGAACAATTGGAAAAGGTGACCAACCGTATTCAATTTGGTGGTGATGAAGTTGTGAAGGCCAAGGATGGTGCTGGCAGTGCTACTCTCTCCATGGCCTTTGCTGGTGCTCGCTTTGCATTGAATGTCCTTGAAGCCTCTGTCAAGGGTACTTCCAATATTGTTGAATGCACATATGTCCATTTGGATGCTGATAAAGAAGGTGCCAAGGATACCAAGACCATCATTGGTGATAACGTCGAATACTTCTCTGTCCCTGTTGAATTGGGTGCCGCTGGTGTCCAAAAGATCTTGCCTATTGGACAAATCTCCACTTACGAAAAGGAATTGTTTGCCGCCGCTGTCCCTGAACTGACCGGTAACATCTCCAAAGGCTCTGCTTTTATCACTGAAGGTGCCAAGTTGTAAATATAGTTTAGTCTACTCTAGTTAGTTACTTTTACATTCCCTCTCACTCCCTTTGTTATTATTTATCTTCATTCACATCTGTGACCTCCCTCCCTTTCCCTTAGCTTTTGTCTTTTGGAAAAAAAAAAAAAGGAATTCCTAGTTGTATCTATTATTTTCTTTTGTTTGAATGTATACAATAAAAGCCTTATCTACATACTTTAAGCTTTGTCTCTGTTTTTGTTTCTTTTTGTTTGGGAATTAGCAACTAGCATGACAAAAAAAGGTGCTTTGTTGGTGTGCTTATCACGTTTGAAATCATACATACATATATATATATAGTACCACATATCAATATTAAGTTCGATTTGCCCGTTATCATCATTCAATATTCTGATCCCATGCAATCATATTCTATTGACAGCACGCTCTATACACTTCAAATTTCTAACACATACACAATATATACATAAAGACACATCACCATCCTAACCGAGTTAAAACTCCACTTGAATAGCGATTTCATAATACACCAGTACAACCTCCCAAATCTCCATACACACATTACATACACATAAAATGATATCAATAAGAGACAGTATTGTATTGTTTTGAATTGTTTTTCTTTATTAATTGTATATATGTTTATGAAGACAAGTAAAAAAATAAATTAAGATGCTAATACTAAGACGCATTCACCACCTTTATGCTGCTAGTGCTAGATCCATTTGATAATTCTACTTTGCCATTGACACCGTCTTCATTTATTACATTCCCAGAAGATGACACTGTGGTTGTAGTTGTAGTTGTTGTGGTTGTCAGTGATAAATTACTGGTTGCATTTGTGAGTAGTTGCACGTTGGTTGTACTTGGCCCGCATCGAAGTCCATATAAATATCCCCTAATTGTTTTATTCCATAATCAAAATGGCAATGTAGCATAAGCTTTCATATAACTTCTCAAACCCACGCCCTCCCTTTTCCACTTCACTTCAATAACTTACAGGTACTTTTGATCGTCAATTTTGTCTTCGAAAAACATTTGTCGCATTTTGAAGAAGGCGCTACAAGTCAATAGACTATCACTGCCAGCTTGATGTTGTGGTCCAATGCGTGCTACCTATTTTAAAGTAGTAATAATAATATAAAAACAACGGTGTTATTGATAAAACATGGATACGAGAGAATCATATTTATAGGTAACTTACTTGCAGATCATCGGCGATATCTTGTAGACCACCTTTGAGATTCTTGCAACTTTTCATAAGATATTTGATATCATAGACACATGGAAAGTACGTCCGGAGTAGGTCAAAGAAATCTGATTCATCAGCTGGCATTGATGAACATGTCAACACCTTCAGTAAATAACCAAAATCATATCCACTATAAATAATAAAAAGAAATGAGAAATGGGGTCTCCCTAAAATATAAAATCAAAGAATCAAAGTGCAACAGTGAGATGGTTCAAAATGGAGGTGTGGTTGATTACCTGTGAAAGGAGATCCATTTGACATCGTCCAGTAATACGAAGCCTGAGCTGATCAACAGCTCTCCAAAGTGTTCTACGTCGATTCCATATTCTTCATGCTTCTTAAAGTCGATACCTGATTTTGTCAACAGTTCAATTGAGTCTTGAGCGTACATATCGTCTCTAATAAAGAAAAAGGAAAAAAAAAAAAGGAAGACGGTCAGTTTTCACCACCTTCACTTGAGTCATCCAATATTGCTTACTCTAGATTAAACTTGAAGTTGAATTGCCAAGTACATATATTGCCAGGAAGATTTCCGTGTTGATCAGCGAAAGTCACCCCAAGTTGAATGATTTTTAAAAGGTCAACGTTGCATCGTAAGGTTTGATAATGGTAGTCCGAAGATGTTCGAAAAGTGCCAATAGGTCGAGCAACAACGCCAGGAAATTCAGTGTCCTATAATGATAAAGAAAATCAGCTATTAATACATAAATAGACACCCCTCGCTATCCTTTCCATCTGTGTCCTCGCCTCCCTCCCACAGCTTTTCCATACACTCCCATCCTGCTAATCAATTAGTCATGCCATCCTAATTTGTTCCTTCCATCTCATCGCCCATCTCGTTCAACAGCCTCCCCAACCTGACTTTTCTTTTTTTTTTTTTTCGTTCATTCCATAAGTTTTGCCGTTTCTTATTACCATGGACAGGTATGGATAGTCTTCCACCAAATCACGCAAGTAGACCATTTCTTCTTCCAAATTTTCTGCCCATACTTCTCGAATATATTTTGAATCGCTGGCTGGCATCTAGTATGTGTATTTGTATATTTAGAGTAGTATTGTGGCTTTTTCAAGAAAAGTAAAAAGTAAAAAAAAAAAAAAAAAAAAAGAAGTGCTGATGGAGAAGAGTATAAAAATAAAAAAAGACGTACAGAAAATAAAAATAAAAAAAATCTGTTCTTCACGACGCTTCACACATTTTGGTGAATGAGCGGGAATTCAAATGTTTGTGACGATGCTCCCTCCCAATATAATCGAAACCCCTTACATGAATCAGAGAGACGGTAAAAATGTAAGATATATAAGAATGTGTATATATATATATATATATATATTTTATTGTAGGAACTGATAAAAAGAAAAAGAGAGCAAAAAGGAAATATATAGTGGAAATAATGATAAATCAGATAAATGTAATATAGTATAGAAGGAAGTGGAATTGGGGGTAGAAGAGGAGGAAATATATACAAAATGACAAATAGACTATTGAGTAGCCAATGCATATGAGAAGGGGAAATAATAGTAGAATAAAAATGAAACCAGTAGGCCAAAAAAAGCAGAGGTCAACTTTGACTTAGAAGCGTCAAGAGGGCAGCAGCTTCAACATCATCTGCCCCAGGAGTCAGAGATACTGTGCTACCTTCGAGTACAAGGTTGTCAGTTAACATTGTGGGTTGGTGTTTTCGAGAATTCATAGACGTTGGCGGAGAAGATTTTGTTGATGAAGCAATGGATGCTGCCAAAGGAGGACTGTTGTGTATGAATTCACTCGACGACGAAGACGATGATGACGACGATGACAATGTTGTAGAAGAAATAACGCTATTATCATCGCTGGTAGATGTTGTTGTTGGAATAATGTATTTGGTGGTACTAGCAGTACAATCCATCGTCAATGAGTCCATGACATCAATGGCAATGCTGGACGAGGCCTTGTATGATTGCAGATGGTGATCGGGAGGTGTTGATGCATCACTATACTCGTGTAACCTTAAATCCTTGGATTCGTTATCCATAATCAGATCGTCAGTCGTAGAATCAATATGGTCGTATTTGGTTCGTTTCTCTTTCATGGTGTTGCTTGTCAGTGATTTTCGTTTGCTGCTGGTATGTTCGCTATTGTTCAACTTGGTACCACTGTTGTACTTCTGATCAGTGTCAACCACCACGTTGGTGCTATCAGTAGCTAATATCTTGCCGTTTTTCCATTTCACACCGCAGGCATTACAAAGTGTGCCCCCACCCTCTGGTCCACGTCGCCACATCGGAGTCTCTGTCACCCCACAGTAAAAACATTGTCTAGTATTTGCAGGATTCGAAGATTCTTTGCCACGGCTGACTGACATTCGTTTGGTTTTCTTCTTTGTTGCAGATACGCCACAACCTTCTAGTAAATAAAGCATAATGACAATGAATTAAGTATCTTTTTTTTTTTCACTCGCTGAGGTTACATTGTCGGTTTACCTTTGACACAAGCATCAGCTTTGGTTTCACTATTAACAGAGCTTCCACTATGGTTGTTTTTTCTCCTGTTGTAAGGTCGTTTTGTAACCTTGCCACCATTTTGTTGACCATGCTTCTTCATATTATGTTGCCTTTTGATAGTATTTGAATGATTTGGAATGTTCGTCCCATTTTGAATATCAACATCGCATTGCTGTTCTTCATGACAGAGTTTCTGGCGTTGGTTGCATAGTGATCGCGCATTGTCAATTATTCCTTCGGTTTTTAGATGATGACTTGTTCCATGGGCTATGGATGGCAGTGTTGATGTTGGGAGGTATTCGGGGTAGCAAGTACGTTCGTTCTTGTATGCTGTCAGATGTTGGTTGTGGACTTGTAACTATGTTCAGTGAAAGTTAAATAATAAAAATGAGATCCCTCTACTTTTCTCTTTGTTTTATCTATCCCTATTTTGTAGTACCAATTTCGCCATTTTTTGACACAAAGTTTGATAGTCAGCAACTGTTTCCTTCAAAGAGTGACAGATATCACCAGAAGCACTAGAGATTTCAACATTGAATAATTGATATTCGGAGTCGACTTGAGGGAGCTCGTCCAATTGTACTGAAGCATAGCGGGTAGCTGAGACGAGATGGTTGTTTGTGTCACATATGGCAGCAAGTCCTTCAAGCTTAGTTTGATAATGAGCATGCAAAGAGGGCAACGAGCTGGCATTGGAAATTTTTGAGCATCTTCGGAGTATCGAGGACGACTTGAAGAGATGAAAGGTACAAATGATCTAACAAAATGAAGGAGAAATAAGTAAACAGCTATAGTTTTTTGATTCCTCTAGATAAGCTACGTACCTGAAAGGGGGCCAAATCATTCGTAACATCGATCAAAGTATTTCGAGGGAAGACGTAAAAGCAGCCACTGTCAGCAGGTAAAGAAGACAGATCATAGTGAGGATCACACTCTTTTGCAAGGGTAAAGATTACAGAGTGTCGTACAATCCGCCGTTTTTTCCGTTTCTTGGGAGGCAGCGCAATGCTGGTTCCAATCGTATTACCAGGAGTAGCAGGAGTAGCGGTATGATTTCCAGGCGAAGAGAGGCTTGATTGATCATGAGACATCACCAGAGGAAAAGAACTATGCGGGGTTTCGGATGACGGAAGAAGAGCTTCGGATCCCTCGGGAGAGGATAAGGCACAAACACGATCAATATCAAAAGAATCTGTCGTGTCACCCCCTTGTTGGATAGTAGAGCAGTAAAGGTGTCGTTTCATCTTGATGTCGTATGTTGGCTCCGAAATTTCCGACCTTGTTACTTTGTAAAAGTGGACTTGACTAGGGGGAGGGCATCAAACTTGAGGTAAGCCGGACCAAGGTAGCAAGATTGACAACTATGGACAGTATGCTCATCAAGTGGATCGATCACCTCTTGACCAAGATCAGAAGGGATTTGGTAACATTCAAAAGCTCCAGCAATCCAGTCACTAAAAAAAAAAAAAAAAAAAAAAAAAAAAAGAAAAAAAGTAAGTAAACGAAGACTAGAACACACTACTGATAAAAGATGACCAAGCAGTATACAACATCGTCTTTATGCGGGGGGAACATTTGCTGACTTACTCGCTACATAAACCACGGGAATCTACTTGATCAACGGGGCTATTTCTGGATAAAGACGACATATACGATCAGAATATAACGAATAGCAACAACAGGACTGAAGATAATGCACCAGTAAAGGCAAAGAGCGGGTTCGTAAAAAGATTGATGAATGGTTGATAGGTACGTTTCCGAAGCAAAAGCTGCTTTTGTTTGGAGTTTAGAAGTCAAAGCAAGTATACTTCACAGCCGTTCAGATAAAGGGAAGGGAATAACGTATATAAATCGTGGATATATATATAAACAAAAAAAAAAAAGAAAAAAAAAGAGTAAGACAAAATGAGAAGAAAAAGAAAAAAATCTATCCGTCGTCAGGTAAACTTTCTCCGCTATAGCCCCCACAAACCCTCCCCCATACCAACAGCATATTTTACAATACAGTGCATATATGCTTTTTGTTCGCACAGATTCATTATTATTATCACTTCTCGCACAGACGTATGCGATTTACCTATTAAGCTAGGCATGTATTATTTACCAACAAACTAGATTATCTGAATTTATGGTTGTCCATATGTTCTATCATCTGCATTCTATTGGCTAATCTCATTTTTTGGTTTCTATTTATTTATCTTTTGAAAAAAGGGCACTATATATACAAAAAAAAAAAAAGTTAATGGATAGACCATAGTATACCAGATAAGGGATACCATAGTTGTTCTCTTTGAGTTTCCCACTAAACAGTGCCTTTATATTGCTATAATATGTAATTTAAAGCTTTAACTATCCAGTAACGTGCTTTTGCCACCGCCATTGCTTATATTGAACAAAAAAAATTTCATCAAAATGAGAGGCTAGAGTGTACATAAAAGTATGGAAAGATAGTCAATTGTCTGATCCCCTTTTTTTGAATCACTCGCAAATCAAAACACACATCTGATAAAGTAATAAAATAATGGGAAAAATCAAAGGGGTAAGTTCAAAAAGTGAATTTTGAGAGAAGTAAAAAAGATGTCATATTTGTTTTATTAAGAGCTGTTCCAACTATTAATCCTAATTGCACTTCCACACATAAACACACAAACATGGATAAAACTACACTAGATATAGAATATAAGTTATATGTTTATTGAAGAATAAAGGTCACTGATGAAATATATAAACTATACTATAAAAGCTATACAAAGGGGAGGTGAAACTACAATATTTATGCTATTGGTGTTGTCGCTGCCATTTGGGAATCAACGAAGAGTGTCTCCTTTTACGGCGCTTGGTTCCAGACGAAACCACCAATGGCACACCACGGTTATCCAGTGCAGTTTCACTAGCGAAGCCGACAAGATTAACAACACGTATCCCTCAAAAGAGTAATATATTTAACACAAAAACAACACACGTATTCCACAAAAACAATATATACAAATATTTTTCAAATGTGATTTTCTTTATTGCAGTGATAAGATGTAAAATAGACAGTAATATGAAATAAAAGACAATATATAATAAGATATAAGAGATAAAGAGAATACTCAGATGAAGGAGCAGATGATAGGAATGATGTGCGCACTAAAATAATGGGAATTAGTTCACAAGTGTGAAGAGGGAATGATGGAGATGCGCACTAAAGTAAAAAAAAAAGTTGAGAATGTACAGTGAATAATAAAAGAGATGAAGGCAAAAAAAAAAAAAATCCAATAGACGGAATAGAAGGAAAGAGAGAATTTTTTTAAAAAAAAAAAAAAAGGTCTGCGGGTTTAATTTCTATCTAATTTTCTGCGTTTGGCGATTGATGCTTCAAGGGAGTCATTATTTCAACGCCATCCGATTCACTGGCTGAGAATGGAGCTGGTGGGTTTTGCATCATTGGGGTCATTGCTATGAGAATAATATAATATAAAATAACTTTGTATAAAATCGGTAGACTTTGTAATTTTGATTGTGATGTCAGTTACAAAATTCGAGCTCACGCTCAATATCCTCAAAATCGCCATCTTCAATTGTGACTCGATCATCGACGTTGGTGCTGCTGCTTCCTTTATTCATCCTGTTGCTGTTCTCGCGTCTACTTCTTTTGCTCTAGTCTTTGTTGCTGCTGTTTGTTATATCATTAAATAAATGGGACTTGTTATAAAGTATTGTGAAACTTGTGGATGACTTTTTATTTCTATTCAAATGCATTGTCTTATTTTATATTATGTGATGGTCTGTGTGCATGTAAAATAGGGCTGATGAATATGAGAGGAATCTGTGTAGTGGGTGATTCGAGGTCTGAATTACCTATTATTGAATGATCGCATGTGCATGCAGTAAGATATAGGAATAAGTGTAGGGATAAATATATATATATATACATGAAAAGATATATGGTAGGTGGATATATGGATGATAGGTGAATGTGTTGATATACAACATTAACCACTCCCCGAATAAAACAATGATTGATTCATATCAAATAAAAGAAATCAATATTCTCATTTTATTTTCGACTTTCTTTTTTTTTATTTCACAACAATACAACCATTAAGCCAAGTTACTTTCCACCAAAAAAACCAATAATATATATTGTGTTTTACCACTAGTCAATGTATACATTTAACTACCTTGTGAAATGTCAATATATAAATTTTATAAAAAGAACAACTGTTAAAATTAATTACTAAAATTAGTAATACCATTCAGGCCTTTAATTTCCGTCCATTAAAATCTTCTGATATTGTTAGTCCATCCAAGAACGTGTACCAAACAAATATAATCATCTACTTCACTATATCGAAGATACCTCTAATAAGTTTGATGAATATTTAAACATTCCAAGAAATGCAATATTTACAATAATAAACTTAATGAAATTTCAGTCAAGTCAAAAACGAAGGAAGAAACAGTCAAAACAAAAATGTTCATTACACAGGCTTCGGAGCTTAAAGCGGTGAAAAAATTTTGGGCTCCGCTCGCACTGCCCCCTGGGTCATTTTGGCAAAAGCGCGGCGTAGCCGCGCCTCTCCCGGCGCTTTTTTAGCGGATTTCCATGTTTTTTTAGCGGTATGGAGGGGTATTTCTGTGCGTGTATGGGGATATTGGATGGGGAAAAAAAAAAAAAAAAAATGGTATGAGTAGAAGGAGTATGTGACTAGAAAGCGGATGCAAGCAAACGTGGATGTCCAAGTATGTGTGTGGTTGAATGGTGGGCAATAATGTAGAGGCGGTTATTATGGCTGTAGGCTTTAGCTGTGAGCTTATAGGCGTAAACTTTAGAGCATTGTGCAATTAATTGTATGAGAGATGGATGGATGGTTTGGTGGCAAAAAATGATTGTATAATATTTCTAAAGATGCATGGAAAATTTGAAGTTGAACGGTTTCGTAGTTCGTTTTATATAAAGCGAAGAAGAGTATATTGCAGGTTAATTGGATTTTGCAGGCTGTAAAGCCAGATGGGTGTGAATTCAACCGCCGCCGCCGGCAGTCTGGATTGTTGATCCAAAAAAAAAAATGGGAGCGCAAATCCAAAAAAAAAAAAAAAAAAAAAAAAAAGACAAGTCAACGGGAATGAGCCAACATCTGTTCACAGTTTTTGGCTCATTGTGGACCTGGTGGTTTTGGCTTTCTGTTTAGAAATAGTTTAGAAGGGTTTTAGAAAAGGGATTTCAAGAAGCATGGGGAAACCCTTTCATTTTGATTCTAGAATCTTGGGGAAATGTCTTGATTAGCTTAGTACATGTATATGTCTCTTTTCTTCAATAAAACATATATCTGCTTCCTTAAACCTTGTCTTTGTTTGAAATAAATGTTTGTTTAAGCTTCATTAGAAGTTTGGAGATCGCCATTTATAGAGATCCCTTTTAGAAATCACTTTTTTATCGTACATCGTTCCTTCTTCTACACCATTCATCAAGTTTAGCATCTCTCTCAGCTACTATTAGCGGCCGCCTATTTTTACATCTTCTTTCCTATTAGTATAGTATTGACTACGTATCATTATTCAATAAAAGCTTTTTTATTTTGCAAGGAACAATGGAATGGCAAAGCTATTCTACTGTGACAGGCTATTGTACATACTATTCTACTGTGATAGGCTATTCTATTGCGGTACACTGTCTGTGTTTGATGGGGGTTTTTTATTATTATTTATTTATTGGTTTGGAAAGCCTATAGCAGGTATTACTACTTTTGGAAGGCTCCCCGGCGCTTTTTTAGCGGATTTCCATGTTTTTTTAGCGGTATGGAGGGGTATTTCTGTGCGTGTATGGGGATATTGGATGGGGGAAAAAAAAAAAAAAAAATGGTATAAGGAGAAGGAGTATGTGACTAGAAAGCGGATCCAAGCAAACGTGGATGTCCAAGTATGTGTGTGGTTGAATGGTGGGCAATAATGTAGAGGCGGTTATTATGGCTGTAGGCTTTAGCTGTGAGCTTATAGGCGTAAACTTTGGGGCATTGTGCAATTAATTGTATGAGAGATGGATGGTTGGTTTGGTGGCAAAAAATGATTGTATAATATTTCTAAAGATGCATGGAAAATTTGAAGTTGAACGGTTTCGTAGTTCGTTTTATATAAAGCGAAGAAGAGTATATTGCAGGTTAATTGGATTTTGCAGGCTGTAAAGCCAGATGGGTGTGAATTCAACCGCCGCCGCCGGCAGTCTGGATTGTTGATCCAAAAAAAAAAAATGGGAGCGCAAATCCAAAAAAAAAAAAAAAAAAAAAAGACAAGTCAACGGGAATGAGCCAACATCTGTTCACTGTTTTTGGCTCATTGTGGACCTGGTGGCTTTGGCTTTCTGTTTAGAAATAGTTTAGAAGGGTTTTTGAAAAGGGATTTCAAGAAACATGGGGAAACCCTTTCATTTTGATTCTAGAATCTTGGGGAAATGTCTTGATTAGCTTAGTACACGTATATGTCTCTTTTCTTCAATAAAACATATATCTGCTTCATTAAACCTTGTCTTTGTTTGAAATAAATGATTGTTTAAGCTTCATTAAAGTTTGGAGATCGCCATTTATAGAGATCCCTTTTAGAAATCACTTTTTTATCGTACATCGTTCTTTCTTCTACACCATTCATCAAGTTTAGCATCTCTCTCAGCTACTATTAGCGGCCGCCTATTTTTACATCTTCTTTCCTATTAGTATAGTATTGACTACGTATCATTATCAATAAAAGCTTTTTTATTTTGCAATGAACAATGGAATGGCAAAGCTATTCTACTGTGACAGGCTATTGTACATACTATTCTACTGTGATAGGCTATTCTATTGCGGTACACTGTCTATGTTTGATGGGGGGGGTTTTTTATTATTGGTTTGGAAAGTCCATAGCAGGTATTACTACTTTTGGAAGGCTCTCCCGGCGCTTTTTTAGCGGATTTCCATGTTTTTTTAGCGGTATGGCGGGGTATTTCTGTGTGTGTATGGGGATATTGGATGGGGGAAAAAAAAAAAAAAATGGTATAAGGAGAAGGAGTATGTGACTAGAAAGCGGATCCAAGCAAACGTGGATGTCCAAGTATGTGTGTGGTTGAATGGTGGGCAATAATGTAGAGGCGGTTATTATGGCTGTAGGCTTTAGCTGTGAGCTTATAGGCGTAAACTTTGGGCATTGTGCAATTAATTGTATGAGAGATGGATGGTTGGTTTGGTGGCAAAAATGATTGTATAATATTTCTAAAGATGCATGGAAAATTTGAAGTTGAACGGTTTCGTAGTTCGTTTTATATAAAGCGAAGAAGAGTATATTGCAGGTTAATTGGATTTTGCAGGCTGTAAAGCCAGATGGGTGTGAATTCAACCGCCGCCGCCGGCAGTCTGGATTGTTGATCCAAAAAAAAAAAATGGGAGCGCAAATCCAAAAAAAAAAAAAAAAAAAAAGACAAGTCAACGGGAATGAGCCAACATCTGTTCACTGTTTTTGGCTCATTGTGGACCTGGTGGTTTGGCTTTCTGTTTAGAAATAGTTTAGAAGGGTTTTGAAAAGGGATTTCAAGAAACATGGGGAAACCCTTTCATTTTGATTCTAGAATCTTGGGGAAATGTCTTGATTAGCTTAGTACACGTATATGTCTCTTTTCTTCAATAAAACATATATCTGCTTCATTAAACCTTGTCTTTGTTTGAAATAAATGATTGTTTAAGCTTCATTAAAAGTTTGGAGATCGCCATTTATAGAGATCCCTTTTAGAAATCACTTTTTTATCGTACATCGTTCTTTCTTCTACACCATTCATCAAGTTTAGCATCTCTCTCAGCTACTATTAGCGGCCGCCTATTTTTACATCTTCTTTCCTATTAGTATAGTATTGACTACGTATCATTATTCAATAAAAGCTTTTTTATTTTGCAATGAACAATGGAATGGCAAAGCTATTCTACTGTGACAGGCTATTGTACATACTATTCTACTGTGATAGGCTATTCTATTGCGGTACACTGTCTGTGTTTGATGGGGTTTTTATTATTATTTTATATTGGTTTGGAAAGCCTATAGCAGGTATTACTACTTTTGGAAGGCTCTCCCGGCGCTTTTTTAGCGGATTTCCATGTTTTTTTAGCGGTATGGAGGGGTATTTCTGTGTGTGTATGGGGATATTGGAGGGGGAAAAAAAAAAAATGGTATGAGTAGAAGGAGTATGTGACTAGAAAGCGGATCCAAGCAAACGTGGATGTCCAAGTATGTGTGTGTTGAATGGTGGGCAATAATGTAGAGGCGGTTATTATGGCTGTAGGCTTTAGCTGTGAGCTTATAGGCGTAAACTTTAGAGCATTGTGCAATTAATTGTATGAGAGATGGATGGTTGGTTTGGTGGCAAAAAATGATTGTATAATATTTCTAAAGATGCATGGAAATTTGAAGTTGAACGGTTTCGTAGTTCGTTTTATATAAAGCGAAGAAGAGTATATTGCAGGTTAATTGGATTTTGCAGGCTGTAAAGCCAGATGGGTGTGAATTCAACCGCCGCCGCCGGCAGTCTGGATTGTTGATCCAAAAAAAAAAAATGGGAGCGCAAATCCAAAAAAAAAAAAAAAAAAAAAAGACAAGTCAACGGGAATGAGCCAACATCTGTTCACTGTTTTTGGCTCATTGTGGACCTGGTGGCTTTGGCTTTCTGTTTAGAAATAGTTTAGAAGGGTTTAGAAAAGGGATTTCAAGAACATGGGGAAACCCTTTCATTTTGATTCTAGAATCTTGGGGAAATGTCTTGATTAGCTTAGTACATGTATATGTCTCTTTTCTTCAATAAAACATATCTCTGCTTCATTAAACCTTGTCTTTGTTTGAAATAAATGTTTGTTTAAGCTTCATTAGAAGTTTGGAGATCCCATTTATAGAGATCCCTTTTAGAAATCCCTTTTTTTATCGTACATCGTTCCTTCTTCTACACCATTCATCAAGTTTAGCATCTCTCTCAGCTACTATTAGCGGCCCCTATTTTTACATCTTCTTTCCTATTAGTTAGTATTGACTACGTATCATTATTCAATAAAAGCTTTTTTATTTTGCAAGAACAATGGAATGCAAAGCTATTCTACTGTGACAGGCTATTGTACATACTATTCTACTGTGATAGGCTATTTCTATTGCGGTACACTGTCTGTGTTTGATGGGGTTTTTTTATTATATTTTATTATTGGTTTGGAAAGCCTATAGCAGGTATTACTACTTTTGGAAGGCTCCCGCGCTTTTTTAGCGGATTTCCATGTTTTAGCGGTATGGAGGGGTATTTCTGTGTGTATGGGGATATTGGATGGGGGGAAAAAAAAAAAAATGGTATGAGTAGAAGGAGTATGTGACTAGAAAGCGATCAAGCAAACGTGGATGTCCAGTATGTGTGTGGTTGAATGGTGGGCAATAATGTAGAGGCGGTTATTATGGCTGTAGGCTTTAGCTGTGAGCTATAGGCGTAAACTTTA